>JAVQJF010051073.1:0-15677 GCA_036023855.1 Gadopsis marmoratus | reverse complement strand
CTCCTCCCTGTATCACAGCATGCTCATCACAGGTTTCTGTAAACACTGCAGGCCCTCTGCTGGAGGAACTGGAGAAAAACCTCTGAGCCACACCACCATTGTCTCTGAAAATGTGATGTATATAATTTTTGTGAAGACTGTCAGCCTATATCATTATATTATTAGGGGGATAAATTGAGCTAATAAATAAAATAAGTTGTATCAATAGAAACTGGCTGACACAGTTTAATACATTGATAGGAATATATAGTATATATAAACACTCGGTTAAGGCATTAAGTAATTACAGAAGAGGAGTATTTTTTTATTATGACTTTTTGTTTTTTAGGTTTCTGAGATTAAAGTCAGAACTCAAAAACAAATTTCACATGTGGCCCTAATCTTCCAAATAGAGCTTCTTAACTTATTAAATAGTAAACGCAGGCTTAACAGGGCAAAAGCACGACGGACAAACTTGAAGACATCGAGAGGCTTTTGAAGAAGGTTGACAAAATAAGTGAGCAATGTTGATGTGAGGCTTATTAACGCCAGCTAGTTGCTGGGTGATAATTCAAATGGCCAGCTTTGTGCCAAGTGGAGCAAAATGAACGTCATTAGTTTTGCTAAACAGACAGATGAGGGATTCTGTGTTCAGCTGCCACATAACTTTCAATGGCTACCGTTAGTGACAGTATTAACTTTATATTCGAGTCAGATAAGTCACGTATATTTTCACCATCTAATATAGAAACAGTCACCAACACACTTCCATTTTTGCTGCGGTGCAGCCTGTTCATTGTTTTTATAAAGTCAAAGGTTAGACATTACCACGTAGCAGTTAATGCTAGCTAACAGCTGGTAACGCCATCAACCGTCTAACCATGACTTTGCAGTTGGAAAACGGTTTATTTTGTTGTATATGATGTCCACTTTGGTCATTTGTACATTGGTACATATACAAATGATTTGTGTGGAACTTCAACGAGGTCAAAATGAACCATGTTCATATATAAAGTATGTAAAATGTACATTTTGCAACATATGTAATATATACAGTATATATATATATATAATCTTTCGTTCGCTATCAACACTCGTGATATCAACACACAACACATATCCGAAATGTTATTCTGATATGTCGAACATGTCGGGAATGCAGCTGTTGATATCTTTAATGGGACATTAAAATGACTCGATGCATAATGTATGAATAATGACGTGCACATCCCATCCCATCACATCAAGGTTACTAGGAGGAAAACAAACTCTGTGAACTTGGGTGGGGGCGCAGGAAATCATGTTGCCGTCGTTCCTTTTGAAATCCCCTGACTTTCTCGAACACCACCCACCCAACTAACTGCACCGTAGCACCACAACCTCACTGGATCACAGTGTTGCCGTGAAACCAGGCGCGGCTGCAAAAAAAATTAAAAATTAAAAAAATGCGCCGATTCATAAACGCAACATTGAGTGAAACACAACTGTGCAGCAGAGAGTGTGTCGGCAGCCTCACCAGCACAGATGTTTCGCATCTCCTGTCCGTTCTGCACCGACTGAATCAGCTCCAGGAGGCTCTCCCTCTCCTGCTCCATGGCCGACGCTGCTTCGCGCAAAGCCTCCACCCTGACAGACAGACGCACAGAGACAACAGGACATCTTGTCGTTACAGTATGTCGTATGAGCAGAAGAATAACAAGACAGATTAGATTCGATGTTAGATTCGCTCTAAGCGATGCGAGCAGCCGAACAATGGGCCCCCCGAGCGCACTACTTGCCGCGCGGAGGGGCCTGTTGCTTCACTCTTACCTCATTTCCAGCTGATCCAAACTTTCCAGGAGCCGCCCGGAGCGATCCGCCATGGACAGGGTCCTGCTGAACTTGGCGCAGGGAACTTCGTTCATCTTCGCCTGTATTCTTGCTTGCGCCATGGTGGTGAATGGGGAGGGGGCGGTTGGTGGTGGTGTTGTTTTTAAAACTCTCACTACTATTAACGACCCGTGCAGCAGAGAAGTCCTTCCCCGTGTGCGCTCAGTCCTCCGAGCTGCCCAGCTGACTGCAGCAGCGCTCCTGGGAGAACATTTCCTAACATGGGCTGGAGCTTCCTCCGGTCGCTCCTCACAGACCAGAAGGGTGGTTCCCAGTCAGGCGAGCTCCAGGGGGTCCTCAATAGACACACTTGGATTAAGATGCATTTTCATTCCCTGCATAGCTTCAGATTATGTAGGATAAAATTAACGGCTGAGATTCTACATGAAACAAATATCTGTAAGGGACGTTTAGCATAATATGATAGAAAATGGATTTAGTCGTTGCTATGATTTTGGGAACCCGGTCTTACAGTGGGTGTGGGATGGCTTCCATTTTAACTGGTTCATTTTTAATAGAACTGGCAAATAAGATAAAACATCACAAACTGAAAGGAGAAGTAACAGAGTGACAGAAAAGTATCAGCAGTCTGTTGTATGATGTGGGTATTTAGCTATATACACTATATGTACCTGTTCAAATCTGACCATGTATATATACTGTATCATGCATCAAGGTGTCAATGATTTTAGTGCCACAAAACTGCCAGCTGGGCAGGTTTACATTACATTTTGTTGTAGGGCTTAAACCACTTTTACCTAGTCTTGAAACATTTTTGTGATATCCATTTCTATCAATGACTAGATTATAGTGCATTTGCATCAAAAGAAATCACCCAGATCTCTCTGCCATGTTCTACACATCTTGCTGCGAATCCACTTTAAAAGCAATCAAGTCACAGTCTAATGATTTTGAAGACATTAGAAAACTAACAAACATAAGGACATATATTCCAGCACTAGGGTAGGGTGGCCCTACTCCTTACAATACAATACTCTGGATTTCAAGACTGCAATGAAACCAGAGATGGCAGTTGGAGAAGTAGTTACTGCACTGTGGTCACAAGTTCAGCTACGGCATGTTGCAGTGTCATCGATGCCATCTATAGCACATGTGTCGAAACACCGAAGTGCCTCACAACAGGACGGTGCATAAATCTTCAGCCACAAACCAAACGCCCTGAACATGGGATCTGCCAACTACAGCAAGAGCTGGGTGGCTCCCTGTGATTGGAATGCCCCATATTGATTTTATTCTATAAAAATATATAAAATGATTTAAAAACATAGAAACAGTAAAATAGCAACTAACATTTATTTCATGTATTCTGGACACAAACACCTGGTACAAAACGTATCAATACAATGACTGATGAACATTGTGTCCAAAGGAAAAGACATCTAATCATGTCCTTAAAACTCCAGCAGACTTCTTTTAAGAGCTTCTTCCAACTCTGTAAAAAGAAAAGCATAATATGAGGATCCAAGTTACGTTACTATTATTAAGTAAACATCTTGATTTGTTAAATCTATATCCTCATACAGCTCCCACATTCTTGCATGTTTGTCTTCAGTTTATTCTTGACTAGCACATTTCAGACAACCCTAACTTATCACATGTTTATTTTGTAACCTGCTGGGCAACCTAGACATATATATCTGATCTTTATTTCAATTTAATTGTGCCCCGCATCAAATATTGGGCTTTTATGGAAACTGAACAGTTGTTACGAAGTCTGCATCACATCTTCCACACTACTAAGGCCAACAATCGAACGTTTAGCAGACTACATTCTCTGCAGTTAAATTGAACTACTGTGTAATATTTCACTGTCAGTAATAAATACAAAAAGGCAGCATACCGCAGACTCGGCAAAAGTGAGAGGGATGTAGCAGAGGATTTGTAGCCACAGAAATAAATTTGTGATCTTCACAATTCAGTCGTAGCCTAAGGCTGTAATGAGTTGTAAACGTTTCTCCGGGGAAACACAAAGACTACATGCTCAGCTACATAAACACACACACACCTGCTGACTCTCTTGCTTCTTCTGCACTGAAAGACGGTGCATGGTTCATCTCCTCCTCGGATTCATCTGTAATGGAACACAATAAATGAGCAGCTTATATATTAAAATCACTTTGATTAAGATGCTTAAAGACACAAAACACTATTCCCTGTAAAACAATAAGGCATTTCATAACTTCCAACTTGCAGATGTAATACTGTATGCATAGTCTTAATCTTATCAATTGTTGAGCCAGATTCCTCTTGGATGACATGATGGATATTAGAGTTCCATGTTTGACATTTTATAGCTTTGAAAGAGAAACGTCGATCAAAAGCACTAAACTGATGTATCACACAGCTCCTGTATACATATGTACATTCTTATTATGGATGGTTTATTGCCTACTTTCAAGTGCTTCACTCTCTTTGTTGGCCTGATCCATGTTGAAGAATTTAACCAGTGTTTCATCTTCAATATCTGAAATGACAATATAACAACAATCAAATGCTGCACACAAATGTAGATAATAAATATCAAAAATCATAACTTATTTACCATTAGTGTGTGGTTTGAGCTCCACAGCCTCGATTATTTTTACAGTGGTGGGCTCTACCGTCATGGCTTTACCGCAGGCCCTGGAACTCGTGCAAGGTTCCAGTGTACAGTGTCGTGAATGATAATGTTTATGGAAACTTGGTACATCCGTAAACCTCTCCTGGCAAGCCTGGCATTCTACATCAAAGGTCTTGTCCAGGTTCAAAGCTGCGTGTTTTGTATAGACGTGAGTCTTCATCTGTGCATAGGAAGGCACAGAAACACCACAAGGCATACAAACATACTGACATTTTCCCTCAGTGGCCAGATCCCTCATGCATTGTGTATATGTAGCTTTCATGTCCCCTCTCTTTTCTGAACCCATGCATTGGCATGTAGGCCGACTGGTGCTTTCAGCAACAGCAGGCTGAACAACTTCAGCATCATCCATACAGTAGTAGTCCTTACTGTGAAGACTCTTGTAGTGCTCCAAGAACTCACCCTCGGATTCAAACGGCATGCTGTCGCAGAGGCCGCAGAAGTGGGAGCTCTTTATCTGCCCGTCATGCTCATTCATACAATGTCTACGTACAGTGGACTCTTTAAAGAACTTCTGAGGGCAGTGCCCACAGATGAATCTCTGATAGCTGTGGCTGCTCACGTCACTGCAGTGCTTGTAGATGTCGGCTTCCGAGTCAAAGATGTCCTCGCACATCCTGCACATCCAAGTCTGCTCTGCTTTTAAAGACGACGTCTCTACTGTGTTCTGCTGGACTGCCGACTTGGAGGATGGACGTAGGGTGACTTTCTTGCTGGTGGACGGTTTGTCGTCGATGACCGTGGCGAGCTCCTCGGGCACTTCTTGTTCAATGAAGTAGGTGTGTCCACTGTGAGCTTCGGACACGTGTGACAGGATATCTTCATACCGAGGCATTTGCACTTTGCACTTGCGGCAGTAGAAGAGGAAGTTGGAGAGATGAGCTCCCCCGTGAAAGCGACTCATATGCAGGCGGGTAATTGAAGACTCTCCCATGAGTTTGCCACATACGCCGCACTGATGGAAAATCTGGTTCACGGCCAAGAGATGATTAGTGGCTGCAGCCTCCTCTGAGAACTGTAGACCACACTCGCAGCACCATGCTGTTGCAGAGTTTCCGCTAGTTCTGCCATTCACACTCAGGCTTAGTCTCTGCCGTTTGGCTGGAAATCCTTCACAATTGCTCCTCTTCTTGTTTCTCTTTTGAAAAGATGTTTCAAGGCCAGTGGACTGTCTTCTCCCCTGCTCCTCTTTAGCCCGCTGGGTGTGTTGAATTTCACTAAACCTGCAGAACTGAAGGACTGCCTTCCCCATCGATTGGTTGACCTCCACATCATGCTGGGTCGATTCTTTGTGTCTTTCGATTTCAGCTTGGCTGAGGAAGATTTTGCAACAGAGGGAGCACTGCCCTCGCACCTGCAGCTGTTTCATTACCTGCACTAGTGTTTTATCAGCCTTGGCCACCGCACAGCCCTGTCTGCAGTACACACTAAGACAAAAAGAAAAGAGAAATCAGTTCCAAAAAACATCTGAACAAAGTCAGTGTCTCATGTATTCAATAAATCACAATAAAACATACTTAAAGTGAGCTTGAGCAGCCTGATGGGAGATCAGTACTTTGTGACATAAAGAGCATCGGACATTGAAGGCTGCATCCTTGCACAAAGCGATGAGACGATTCTTCACATATTGTGGGATGGGAACTGGCAGCGCTCTTCCTCTGGTTTCTTTAACACGAAGAGAAAAGTAAAAGCTACATGCAGTCTTCCTCATATAACACCCCCTGAGCGCTTAAATATAATAAGCCTAACACGACAACCTCATAATATTTACATTTATCGAGTAGTAAATCCCTAAAATTGCACAGATCAAATAGAAAACTTAAATGTTACAGTAATAACTATATTTTCACTTCCCCATGCCCATTCATTTTGAGATTAGCATATGTTTTAATGAAGATGTATAGATAAAAATACAACTTACCATTCATGACGAGTGACTCTGTGAAGTGGTTTTTGGCAGACATGTGCTGAAGACACTCATCTCGGAGGTTGAAGAGGACGTAGCAGGCAGGACAGGCAAAGCAAACAATCCGCTGATAGGTCTGAGTGATGCTGTGACCTTCAGCTGCAGATGAAGTCAGCTGGTAATCAAAACAACATAATTTAAAATAAGGCTTCTCAAAAGAATCATCATGCTACTGTAGATCAAGAGTTTTTAAACATTACTTTCAAAAACAAATTGATAGTCAGAAAAGTGCTTAAACCTTAGACTCAAGATGTCTCCTCCATGCTTCTTTAGTCTGAAAATGTTGACCACAGGCAGCACAGGCAAAGAGCTCAGAGGGACTTCCTTTAAGATTGATGGTTGGGTCACAAGGCGAGTGATCAAACCTACACACGAGATATTTTATTTCCATATTTGTACTCAGGAAAATTGTTTGAAGGTGTTACACCTGCACTGAAATGAACAGAAGGATTACCTTTTTAAGTGCCCATCGAGGAGGGACGCATTATCGTAAACTCGACCACAGTTAATCACTGGACAAGTGTGTCTTGTTGAGCTATTTCCGGGGAAAGACACAGGACGGTGTCTTCTTCCAAAACCACCACTGATTACTCCAGGTTGAGGACCTAATAAACACAACAGTATAACACGTTATACAACTTCTCCAACACGTGGTAGCACTGTAAAAGAGCGCTGTCTCATTTGCATGCCTACATCTCTTAAAACAAAACATTTTAATCCTCCCTGTGAATAAAGTGGATCAAAATAGTATACTGGTAAAAATATAACAGCACATGACAGAAAAATGCATTTAAAGCTGCTCTGTTGGCTTCAATCAACTCAATGTCACTGATCCAGATCAAAAATGTACCTGGCATCTTTAGCCACATGTCTACACAGCGCTTTGCTTCCTGATTTATTCCAGTCGTAGAACTGAAAGCCTGCTGTCCATGTGCTTTTTGTAAGATTTGCTTCTCCTGAGAAAGAGACAAAAAGATGAACAACAACAACAACAGGGCATTTTCTGCTATCTTCTTTACACTTGCCTTATATGACAGATAGAGGTCAGCCCTAACCAACAGACAGGGATTACAACCTATTCTGCCCACAGGGTGGCACTGTTGCTGCTACAACTGGCCTTACATGACCCCATATACCATCAGAACACAAAGAACATTTCTACTAAGCATTTTAAGTTACTCCATAAATGAAAAAATAAGTACCGAGTACTGTGCGGAGTACTTAAACAAAGTATTGATAATATCGCACCACTCGTTATCTATTGCAGCAGTTGTAAGGTGATTATTTTGATTCAAGGTAGCTGCACTACACGTAGTCTACTTTCCTTTGCCAGTGTAGATGCTGCGCTGGATAAATGGGAACGTTTGGATGGAAACACTAGTAAAACACAGTTATCCCAGTACTGGTTACATGAAATTTCAAAGTGAGAACTATAAAGGTATGCATTACAATCAAAGTTTGCCTTTTATAATATTGTGTTAAAAAGAAAAAAGTGCCCTTGTGACGGACATAAGTAATGTAGCTTTTATATGCAAGATGAAGAAACTGACTGAAGACAACAGTCCTGACTTACTCCTCCAAATACGTAATAGCTTAATCACAGTTTAGCAAGCAGCAAATAATACAGCTCACTTTATTTTGAAGCCACCTTACCTTGAACGCTCTGCATTTATCTGCTCGTTCCTTTTTCTCCAGAGCTACCTGGTGTGCTAGTCTGTCCAGTGTAGATGTAACACGATCTTTATGGCACGTGATTCTATCTTCAAGCTACAGGGGAATAGAAAGGCACAACTATTTCAGAAAAACTGCAGACAGGTATTCACATGATCTAATTTGACAAAACAAAAAAAATAACGGGTTCAAAGTTAGCCACTCGCCGTGCCTACCAATGATGAACATCCCTCATCCTCGCTATCACTCAGCAGATCAATGCAATCCAATACTGGTCTGAGAGAGCCCTCCTGAAAGCAAGTACAAGAGACCATGTCATTTAATGTTCTAAAGCACAGCTACATGGACAAGACCCAGACAAGTCTGCAAACATTGGACTGTGTAAAAAGGGCGATTTAGCCATTTTAACATGCCCATGAAAACAAGCAGCAGCTTGTATTGTCCACTGAATCAAATATATCTACAAATACAGCAAAATAGCAATTCAGTCGGATTAAGTTACCGAACAATTAGTCCGGTCAGTGTAAACTGACAGACGGTAAGCAACTGGAATCTATTACTTTATCCTTTGAACCTATTGATTTTGGGTTTTTTTTACTAGATAAAGCTTACACATGACTTACTGATACAAACTCCACTTCTTCTTCCACCATGTCCTCGTCTGCTTGAATGGGAGAAGACATTTTTCTGAGGAAACACAAAAAAACTAATGTAACGTGACGCTGCAGCCCGAACTGAACATTCATGTAACGGGAGGGGATGTAAATAGAACAGCAGCCTACCTCCTGTAACTTCGGCGCCAGGACCTGCTGACTCGGGATTAGTCAAAATTATAACACGTTAACCTTTTTCAGCGGTCAAATTGTGGTTTACTTAACTATGAACAGCACGAGAACGCGTTAAAATAATGCCAGGCATATGTTGCTAACATGCATAAGGTGCGGTTGCTCAAAGGACGAATGTTTAAATGTTTTAGAATCCATCGGAGGGCAATTATTACACTTAGCAACCGTTCAGGTGACTTCGCGTCGATGTGAGGTTTGTGTAAAGTAACAAAAGTTCGACCTAGTCCGGCGTAAAGCAGGTCAGGTCCATGAAACTCAATACAACCCCCCAAAAAAAAACAACATCCAACACGGGGCATCATTTCCTCCTCGCCTGCCCAGCTGAGTGCTGCCCCTGATGGATGGGAAGCTACATTGCAACAGTCTGCGCTCTCAAAACACAGCGTTGCAATATTGCTCTCGGTCACGACTGGCAGTAGTGAGCGCCGAGCCGCCGAACAGCACGCTCCACAGCCGTCAAGCGAAGAAGACGTTACGCGCCACAGTGAGTTTTCATAATATGGAAACATCGATGTAAATCGTGTTTCTGCAACTTTACAGACTTGAAAGCCGTGAAGTACCCTAATCTGTCGGTGATAAGTTCACCTGCCTTCTGATGGGTTTGTGTTATCGACCGTCGCCTGTTGAGCAACCTTATTAGCAGCGACGTCTTGAAATCGGTGCTCCACTGTGACAGCAATCCAGGACAGTCAACACGGCCGGCCTCTGGGAAAACTAACGTTAGCTCTCGCTTGGGGCGTGACGTTTGTTAACGTAAGATACACACTCTGAAGTTGGACATGGGATGGCGTTAATCAAATATGGATGGATGAAGCTGGGAATCACATTACCTACTGCTTATTCTGCTGACTCCTCAGTTGACAAGAGCGGCAGCTGGCTACAACACCAAATCAAAGTAAGCGCAGCTAGTCTGGTCTGCAACGTCACGTGTAGCTGAAGCGCTCCTTTTGTCATGCGGGGCGTGCCGGACGGACGGCGGTTACTGGGTCGTTGAGAGACAACAAACGCGAGAACAAAACTCCTCCCGTCTGTTCTTGGGCTGAAGGTGTCGCCAACTATCACTATTCATATCGTAACGTGGTTGACCCACTCGCATGCTAGCTATGCTACAGTGTGTTGTACCTGGTTGCCACCGTTCACTTGGGGGGGGGGGGAAAGTCCAAATTGTCAAGACATAAGATTATAGTCGAATCATCTTATATCAATCAATCAATAAATGGCAGTGCCACGAACAGTCAGCCTCCCTGGGGCACAGCTCTCCCACGTGGAAGGCAGAAAATGTACACCTTAGAAAATACACATGAAAAACATCATTATTAGCGATGCATACCTGTGCATCCATGCATGTGTCACAAATTAAATTATGCCTAACATTTGTGTTGACACCGATCTGACAATCGCGTAACAATAATATTCACAGTAGACCAACTTTTGTGCAACAAATATTTGTCACCATGCAGGAGCAGGCTAGAAACTCTGTGTGCACAAGTGTTTTAATAATATTTGTACGTGAATGCATTTTTGATTATGTAGACACAACGTTTATCCAATCCAAGCCTCTTTCATTAGCTTTCAGTCTTGTTGGACTAGGAGGGCAACTCAGAACACACACACACAGACATCCAGCGACGCTTAGTGAGCAGCAATACTGCAGCCCTGTGTAGGTGTCCAGTCCCTTATGTAAATGTGAGCACACAAATGATAACAGCGTTTATGGAAGCTTGTATATTTACATGTATTACAATAAATATGACTATACTGGACATCTCTTACATAAACAGAAGACATGTACAATAAAACATGTTGCCATACGATACTCAAAAGTCACCAACAGGCTCTGAGGACAGAGGATGTCGTATACTGTACATATTGTAAAGCCCCTTGAGGCAAATTTGTGACTTGTGCAATTTGGCTTTATAGACTTAAATAAAATGTACTTGACATGGCAATTAATGGTATGGGCATACGTGAGAAAAACACCTGCACATTTACTCTATGTTGTCATACTGCATATAGAATTCTATAACATTTACCACATGTCCTTGAAGTACACATGATGACATACAGAATAATTCATATCTGGTTACTGCTTGTATGTAATGCTAAGTCAACATGATATATGGGAATAATCATATACAAACATTCCAATCATTTATGGTGACATACTATATCACCATTGTATAGGCCTATTTTTTCTATCATATAGAATTGACACATGCAATGTTTAATATAAAACTATGTTTGTTGTATATTATGGAAACATGTTACCATACTAATGTCAGTGTCTGTGATTTTGCTTGCATGCATAGTGGTTATTTTAAGGTTTTTAATGTAAAAAAAAAAAACCCGTCTGTCCTCATACTGCTTGCCTGAGTCTTTCATATGACTGAAGTGAAAACACTCTGAATGATGTCAATTCATCCAAAAATTATAATCCAGCATGGATTATGATTAGGGTTGGTTTCTCTTTTTTCTCCCGCCCATCCTAAAAGTGTCTGGGCATAGCATCTGCCTCATTTCAGGGCCTGTCAGTAGAACTGGGTACATTTCACAGGGATGCTAAGCCTATACAGCAAAATACACTTTAATCCTTATTAGAAATGGTCTATTATCCTACCAATAATACTAACATTGTAGATATGGGATGTCAATGCACAATATGTTCCCTATAAACTATGTCACTAGATTCCTGACTTCACGGACACACACACACAGGTCCATATTAGTCTTAAATCTACCGTGTTGTATTGTTATTACAGCATTATCCTTTTGGGCTGCCGACTCTGCAGCAGACTCCTGCGATGAATCTCAGATGAATCTGCCGACTCTCCCCTGCCCCTAGAAATAAATAAATAAAAACTGCGTCTCTGCTGAGTCATGCATTGTACCTCACAATAATGATATCGATACTCTGGGCTGTCTGCTTTGAACCTGCACGCGTTTGCACGGTTTGCTCTGCGATGCCTCGCGCGTGTCCTCATTCTCATCTCGAGCTTTCGGCGATATAACGGCAGGAGCGGCTGTCAGCCGGCCGTCCGGGGCTGCGGGGGCTCTGTCCTACATCTCGTTCTACGATGATCGCTGCGGCGTTTTTGGTCCTGCTGAGGCCGTACAGTATTCAGTGTGTGCTGCTGCTGCTGCTGCTTTTGCTCGGGACTATAGCGACAATTTTGTTTTTCTGCTGCTGGCATCGCAGGCTCCGCAACGGGAAGCATCCCATCAAATCCGTGCTGTCTGGACGCAGCAGGAGCCGCGGTGAGTAGCGCAGGCCGGACCGGCCGCATCCTGACGGCTGGAGTCCGCCTCACCTGTTCCAGCCCGCTGCGCTGCGGGCTGCGGGGAGGTTATAGGCGTTAATAAGTGACGACATTGTGGTAGACGGGGGGGTTGTTAGTTTGTATCCTGGAATATCTGGAATTATTGTTCATTTAAAAAAAAAACCCAAAATGTGCATCCTTGATATCTGACATGTCATACTTTGTGGTAAATGTCAGCTCGTCACATCTCATTCTGGCATTTGTTATCTGTCCTGCAGTTGGCCTGCGAACGCATCATTTTCGATCAGAGGTAGGATGAACTTTTTTCATTATAGTGCGAGTCGGTCCTCTGGGATGTCTGTAACATCTGGGAGGAAGCGGAGGAGTTACATGTGTAGAAGCCGCATGTGCTTCGTGGGCTTCGCGAGAATAATATGAGAAGTGCTTCGCCCAAAAGCCCGTCTCTCTTTGGACTTTACAGAACTGCATGACTATTTTAAGGACCACGATGTGCGTGCGCATTGCGCATGTGCCATCGGTAAATGATGTCGGTGATTTTGCGGTTTCGTTGTTTAAGCAGGGCGGAAACTCTTTACAGCGTGTTCTCGGAGACACGCAGGTTAAAAGCGAGGTGCAAATGGGCCAGTGGAACCTTTTTCAGTTTTATATAATACGTATATATGTTTGATGCCTAAATGCGTCAGTCCATCTGTTTCCGTTTTACGCACGCTGCTTTCAAAATAAATCTACATTTTACAACTCGTAAGTAGCTTTATCAAAATTCGTAAACCCACTAGCACCGCCAAATTAATTACGTTATGGCAAAAGCTGTCAGTAATTGATCTCCCTGGCATGGCCTCTGGAACGGATTTGGTGAAATGTAATTGTGGCACATCTCAATAATCTTTTATTTTAGCAAATGCATTATTTATTGAAAGTGCCATATAGGCCTATGAGTTTTATTGCTAGCTATAGATTTAACACGCACAAATAAAGCTTTTAGTTGTTATTTTTTTGCTAATTCTCCTGGTTTTAAAGCTCCAAAAGGAAAAGCTAGCCCTCCTTTTGCAGCGTATGTTATTGAACCACAGGACACAAAATCCCTACAGGTTCAGTGCTGTAGCTGGTGGGGATTCAGTGTCGCGTTCAAGGACGCAACAGCAGGACAGTTGCTGAGAACAATGCACCCGATCATTACCTTCAAACATTAAGTCCAACAACAAACAAGCTCTGGAAGAAATACTCCGAGTGGATCTAAAGACGGCGATTGATACAAATTTCATAGTGTTGCATTGAAAGTTTGACTGTCCTCCTGTAGTGATTGGAGTTGCTGTATCATCTTTCTATAATGACTCTGAAATCTAGGTCATACACCACAACAGTGCCTCCCTAGCTTAAGAAACCTGAATCTCATCACAATTATTATTCATATGATGAGACGCTTTAATGTCTCTTGCTAAGTCTGCTGAAAGTTTAACGTGTTGCCATCTTGACGGCTGCTGTTCACGTTTCCCAGGGTTTCAGGCACAGTCCACGGCATGCAAGAAGGAGCATACATGCTCGGGTGACAGAGGAAAAGCCCAATCTGGTCGAGATCCCCGAGAGCGAACCCGAGTCCTCATCAGGTCTAAGAAAGCGCAAAGTGAAGAAGAGAGTCCTGCCAGAATTTTACCAGTCTGTACAAGTCACCCCCACACGCAAACCTGTAGGTACCCCCCCCCCTTAACTAACCATGATTAATGTTAATATTATTTTGTGCTTGCAACCCCTCCACAGGTAAACCCGTGTGCCTTTGAGCCTGGTAAGGATTAAGTAACTTCCTCAAGGACAAAGTGTTATGACCTCCTCTTGAAGGATGGTCATTTATAGGTGCTATGAAATTATTATTTTTTAAATGTATTATTGTGTACCTTGTATCCATGTGTGTATTGTTCAGTTATTGATCATGGGATGATAAATATGGATCAAAAACAATAATTTCAAGTGACCTTTAATGGCACAATCTTTGTAACCCAACACCGTAAAGAATGCACCATTTCTCTAATAGGGAATCTAATTTTGCTAGCAAATATTCAAAATATAAAATACAATTGTTAAAAGAAATGTTTGTCACTCACCAAATGAAACCATACATTTGGCTCATAAAAACAGCATGCAATGTCAAAAGGTGTTGCAGTCTTGCGTTAATACAGATAAACAGATCACAGAGCATTAAAAGCATTTAAAGATCATGCATCAGTCACACTAGTTGGCCACAAACATAACAAACGTACTGCATGTTATTGCATGAGATTTGCATCGGACTGATTTGACTGATTTCCAGGTTGAATTTCAAATAATAATCCTCCATTGTAACAGATGATATCAGTTAATTTTGCCTTAGTTTGTAGTCATCTTCACTGGCATGCTGGTACACGTCCTCTCTAATCCAGTCTAAGTCTGTTAACAATTTACCACGTTGGCATGGGAACATAATATGTGTCCTCGTATGGATCAACAGCTCAGCTCTTTGTTAACTCGCCGCAGTTTGGGGCCTTTCAGCTTTTCACTTCTGCATCTTTTAATCACCCTGTGAATTAGTGTGCTCACCATCCTTCAATATGTTTACCAGTTTCAGAGAGTGCAGTTAAAAAATGTAAGATGAGGAGAGAGACAGTATAAAACCCGATCCATGCATTGATCCCTTTCTTCCAGGAACATAGAGCTGAAAACACACAGGACCTCAGATAGAAATATGTACATATGAGAACATAAGGCATTGGACCCCTTTGGTTTGTTAGGGCTTTCTTTATGTACTTCTGCGCTAATCTGAGTATATACACTGCTCAAAAAAATTAAAGGAACACTTTGAAAACATCAGATCTCAATGGGTCAAAAAAATCATGCTGGATATCTATACTGATATGGACTGGGTAATGTGTTAGGAATGAAAGGATGCCACATCGTTTGACAGAAATGAAAATGATCAACCTACAGAGGGCTGAATTCAAAGACACCCTGAAAGTCAAAGTGAAAAATGATGCGACAGGCTAGTCCATATCCTGAAATGTCATTGCAGCAACTCAAAATGGTCCTCAGTAGTTTGAATGGCCCCCATGTGCTTGTATGCTGCCTGACAACGTCGGGGCTCCTAATGAGATGACAGATGGTGTCCTGGGGTATCTCCTCCCAGATCTGGACCAGGGCATCACTGAGCTCCTGGACAGTCTGAGGTGCAACCTGGTGGCATCGGATGGACCAAAACATAATGTCCCAGAGGTGTTCTATTGGATTTAGGTCAGGCGAGTGTGGGGGCCAGTCAGTGGTATCAATTCCTTCATGCTCCAGGAGCTGCCTGCATACTCTCGCCACATGGGGCCGGGCATTGTCGTGCACCAGGAAGAACCGAGGACCAACTGCACCAGCGTAGGGTCTGACAATGGGTCCAAGGATTTCATCCCGATACCTAA
>JAVQJF010051069.1:0-33566 GCA_036023855.1 Gadopsis marmoratus | reverse complement strand
GGGAGGGAGGGGTTGAAAAAACTTAAGAGCAGAGTTCTTTTTTTCGGTGTTTTATTTATGGAGCAAAGGGGCCAGTTGGGGGGCCATGAAGGAGAAATTGTGTAGGATTGTGTCACTGTTACATCTTGTTTTTAAGTTTCCTCTTGCCCCTTCCGTCTCCATTGTCATTTTTTATTTTAATTTTAAATGTTCTTGTCCACGTCTAAAACACTGTGACTTCTGAAAACTATGCTCAAGAAAACCCATGTGTGACTGTCATGTTCCCTCACCTGCTATAGAAATTTAACTAACAAAATAAATTGAATGAAAAAACTGCTTCTGTCGTCTTTGCCAGTCTTTTCGAGCATGTGTTTGCCTGTGACCCCGAGCTAAAGGGTCTCTACTGTTGTCACAAATGCAGGCAAGTTAACTTACACACTGATGGTGTATACTGGTTAAACACATTGGCTAAACAGGCCTACACTGTTATCAAGAAGCATTGCTGAGCCGTCAAACGAACTGTGTGTTGAGACTTTAAACCCAGAAATATCCATGTATCTATTATTTATTTTTATAAGTGAAACTCACTGAAATCAGCTACATGCTCAAGATACTGACTCTTATTAAGATCTCTCAGCCTTGTTAATCAAGGACAAACACAACTATTCCCATTCAAGAGAAGTTATACAGGGCAAATCACAAATCATGCACATGTGTTGATAAACAGGGCTTCGTTAATAACGTTGAAAGGTATATCCTTGCTAAGACAGCACCTACTGAAATGATATCCAAGTACATTTTATGAATGAGGCTTCATTTGACGTTCCGCTCTTATCCAAGCTGTTTCAACAAGTCTCTGCCTGCATTTAAAAATTTGATCATTTCTGTTTTATTTTTATTTCTTTGTGCCTGAGGTGAGTGTTTTCATCTTACATTACCCTCCGCTTCCTGCCAGTCACCTGACACCCACTGAAAGACCCACAAGCCTGGGTTAGGAAATAATCCGTCAAAATGTGTTACCTCACATACTTTACTGTCACATTCCTGCTTGTTTGATAAGATGTCTTGTTGTGTTGATGGATGCAAACATTTGGCAATATGTGTTTTCGAACTACAGCATTTAAAATGTGTTTCAAATGCCTCCACTCCACAAACAACGAGTTAACACTGAGAACCGCTGAACTGGAGCGTTGAACCACCTGGAAGGTGTCTGGGATCACTGGCTTCCTGGGTCATTGTTGTGACTCGTCTGTCTAAATCTCTGCCATTGTGAACGCACACGAACACACACACACACATGCATACACACCCACATTCACACAAATATCACCACTACGCTCATGTGCACTACATATTCCCAAAAAAATCAAGCACAAACATACATACTCACACACATACACACCCCCTTGGCTTTTTTCACACAATACACACACACACACACACACACACACACAGGCCCACCTGTGTAGATGAAAGGTAGATGCTGTAAATTCCTTTGCTTCGTACACAACAGCTCCTCGTTTGTCAGCCCAAGCAAAGCAGCCCGTGTCTGAATCTGATACCTCAGTCTTTTGAAGTTACTGTCATGCACGTCCACCTCCAAACCAAACCTCACACACATACTCTCTCTCTCTCTCACACACACATAAAAGCAGACAGTACAACTCAATGTCAATACCTGGCTATGTGGTTCAACACAAGCTAAACTTAAGTTCCATTTACTTAGTATTTAATCTCACTTACAGCCCAAAGCAGTAAACACCACTGGCCAGATTGATTTGATTTTTAGGTTGTACGTTAATTAGAACAAACCCTTTAGTCATGACATCCTGGAAGCACATGTTGTATTTTGTGTCACAGCTCAGTGACTTGAAAATTAAAACATGCTGTCCAGTTAAGGGTCATAGCAGGGCTGGCTGGAGCTTATCCCAGTATGCATTTGGTGGAGATCAGGTAAACAACTGTTGAGACTAATATTCACAGCTATGAACAAAGTGGTAAGAAAACAAGGAGAACACAGGGAGGAGAAATGCAACATTCACTTAGAAAAAGGCAACTTTACTAGGTGTGTCTTATTAATCACTATGCCACTATACCACATCTTTATACTCAAAATACTTACTCTATTGTATGTGGTTGAAATGCAAAAACATTTTAAGAGCACACTGAGGCAAAACGTAAAACATGTACAACACATATTCATTTTATTTTAAATGTCCCCGAAAGAAATTAATGAAATAATCAAGAACAAATGTGATGACACAGGCTGGTTCCAATAGATTTAACCCACCCACCTACACACACACACAGACATACAAAACTCTGGTATATTTAACTTTCCCACAGGCATTAGACGTTGTACGGAGGAACATCAGATAAGAAAGATTGAGCGAGAGATAACTTTACAGTTTTATGGGGTTGACCTGAATTTTTCTTTATGTTTGGATAAAGAAGAGGATATTCAGGTTTTTGATAGGTATGTGACAACAGGATGGTGTAATGTGAATGGAAAGACCATACTTTAACCAAAAAACCTGCCATCAAGCGTCTACCTCTCCCGGAGAAAGTCATTAAACCTTACAAGCTCCATGTGTGCTGTTCTGTATGTTGGATTATGACTTCTGACCTGCATGTAAAGGGACTGGGTAAAGAAAAACTCCACCACAGAAACTATAAATGAAATTGAACATGAATTGAATGATCTATCTGAAAATGTGTGTGAGGATTCTGAACGACTTGTCCCCCTTTTCAGACACTGTAGTAGATACTTTAACAGAGTATCAGAATCAGAATCAGAATCAGAAATCCTTTAATCATCTCACAGTGGAGAAATTTACATTGTTACAGCAAAAGGTGGACAGTGCAGATAACAGGTAAAATAACATAGGTAAAGAGCACATGTAATAAAATAAAATCAATAAGTACACATCCATGGTAATAAGTGAGTAGCAGCATTATGAGTAAGTGAAGTGATGACCGTAGCAGCAATTATAGAAGTAATGAACCTACTATATGAAGGTAATAAAGAAAGTTACCAAATTATAAAAGTAGTGGACATATGAAAGTATGACCATAGCAGCATTATAAAGTAAGTGAACCAAACAAATTATATATTGCACAGCTGTAAGCATCCTGTTTTCACATTATAGTGAAAATACCTTTTCTGTATTTATTTGCTATCTTGCAATTGTTCATCTGTCTTGTTTATCCGTCTCCTCTATCATTGGCTCAGTGATTACTAAAACACTTCAGCCAAGAAACAGAATTAGTGATGTTGTTTGATGATTGCACTTTATGGTTTGGATGACTTGTCTTTTGATGGTTGACATGAGGAGTTTCTTATTCAGCAAAACATTTTACACCATGTTGTAGTACTTTGCTCACTGAACCCTGCCCAGACAGATAATTGGGCACATTTTCAGTGGTGGAATATAACTGAGTATTATACTTAAGTACAAATTTGAGGTACTTGTACTTTACTTGAGTTCTCATGCTACTTTACACCTCACTACATTTCAAAACAAAAATATTGTGCTTTTGACTTCATTACATTTGTCAGTACATTCAGCATTTACAGCATACACTGTATATACTTTACATACATTCATCTCGCAAAAAATGTGAAATATTTCAAGATTCCAGCGTCTCAAATGTGAAGATTTGCTGCTTTTCCTTCTACACTGCTTCCAGGACGTCTCCCCCTGTCCTTCAGTTCTCAGGTCTTTATATAGGTTTTGCTGTTGGTAACGTGGTCAGCCATTTAAGAAGATTCAGACTTTGAACAAGACAGCTACTCAGGAATAACGTAGTACAGAAAAGCCCTGACATTGTGGTTACAATCAAATTACATTATTTTGTTGATTGTGTGGTTCAGATATCTGAAGAACTTAATTGGATCATCAGCAAACACCTGCTGGGGACTTTCAGTGCCTCCCTTGAAAGATATGTGCCTTGCCTGCTGAGACTGTACTGAGCTGGGAAGGGAGCGTTTGGTCAGAAGTCCAGTTATCAGTCCAGATTTTTTTGGTTATTAGGTTGTAGTTTCTGCAGCCAACCTGAATCAGCTGGTGTTTAGCAGAAAAGACTTCACAAAGCTCTCCACAACAAGCTTGCTGGGTGACAGCAACTGTGTCATTGTTTTTTTTTCCTCTTAAAACTTCCTCAAGCTGAATGACAAAAGTCAGTAGCATGGAAAAGGTAAAGTTAGAATCAGTAGAAATGTATTTCAAATGTTACTTTTCCTTAGCCCTCAATCATGCATCTGTTACTTTTTTTCTGGACTGAAAGAATGTTCAGAGATGTTGTTGCCATCTTCGCCGTCCTCGAAGATGATGCTCACAGCGCACAAAGTCTCTGAAAACAACGCTTTTGCTGTGAATGTTAATGGGAATAAACAGGGTTTCAGGTAAATTTCAGATGTGCGCTCTATTTTATTTGCTCATTTATTTACTGAGCATTCTTTAAATATAATAACAGCAACCTGAATTTTCCTTCATTTGCAAAGGCAGAATTTATCTCACTTAAGCAAGAACTCTGTTTATTCAACAAGAATATCTGTATTTGTTGAAGGTAGAAATACATGGCATTGAGGCAAAAATGTCATTGTTTGTAACACAGAATAGGTGAACAAGAAGATCCAAGCAGAACTCTTGTCTAAACTTGTAAACCTTAGTAAAGTCAACAACAATAGTCAAAAGCTGAGAAGCCAAATATCTTGCATCATGTTGCTTTGAGTTGTTTTCCTTTTTAGAGTGCATTTTAAATTTATTTAAATAATTTTGCAGTTTGGACTGTTGGTTGGAAAAAACAAGCATTGTGAGGGTGTCACTTTGGGTAAACAGAATTTTGACAAATCAAACAATCAATCCATTACAGTAATCACAAAATAATCAGCAGATTAATCCATAATGAAAATAGTCATCAGTTACAGTCTTATACAAAATAGTTAAAAATGAGCTCCAGCTCAACCAGCTACAACAGTAAAATCCTTCTTTTACATTTTCAGTGCAGGTCCTTTACTTGTATTCTTGTATTGAGTATTTTTACAGTGTGGTATTACCTACTTTTACTTAAGTAAAGGATCTGAACATTTTCTCCATCACTGCACATTCTTTAAAAGTGAAAGTAGGGTAACAGAGAAAAGGTGTATGCATACATCTGGGAAGAATTTAGAGATAACAATAATAATGGAACACCACAGCCAATATATTATAGCATCACGGACAGCATGAATATACAACTCTCCTGTAAATCTCCTACATGTGTGCGCCTACACAGAAATACAAGAGCAGTGGGGCTTGCGCCCTCCTTTCTGTGCGTGAGTGCAGTGTGTGGGCCCAGATAGCAGCTGATAGTCCAGATAACACCATCTCTCAGCGTCAACTCCTGACCTGAGTGTGAAGGTGAGATCAATGGAGGAAAAGAAAACACAATGAGGGAACAAAAGTCTGAACTCGTTATCTGGTGATGGTGGTGCGAGTGTGTGTGTAAGTGTGTGCACTGCCTGGGTGGCCCGAGGATGAGCTCCCATTGTTACTGGAATTCAATAGGGCTGATTAGTAAAGAAAAGTGTGTGTGTGTGTGTGTGTGTGTGTGTGTGTGTGTGTGTGTGTAAAAACATGCACTGGCTTGTGTGTTTGTGTGAAGCAGGCGGTGGTGTATGTGTTTTTACTTTTGCACTAAGCGCAGCAGAGAAGAATGGGGGAATTAGCTGTAAAGCCAGTGAGAAAGCAGACTTCAGGGTGACATACCACACAAATCTGGGCAATGGGGATTGTTTCTCTCCGCATCCACAGCAATGCTTTGTTTCAATAGAATAATTCTCTCGCTGCCACAGTGGTTTTAGAGCATAATCCAGAAGTTGATCCACAGTTTAAAACTGGAATTTGAATTAACTTCCAAACCCATCAGGTGATCATGTTGCCCGGCACTTGTACTAAGTTTGTTTCCTAACTAAAGATGACTTTAATACGTCAAAATCAAATTAGGAAAGGCACGTTTTCATATATAGCATTCCATTACAGGTAGACTTCATGTGCTTTACATTGCAGTAAAATACTTGTACAAACGTAAAGAACCCACATCCGTCCCCACAGTTAGGAAACTGTAGGAAAATACAGGTCTTGTCATACTTATTTTGGTTGTGTGCCAATGAATTTGAGCCCAGGTCTGGCCTATCACATAAATGGACATTACTTGTCATAGAAAACAGCTATTCATTGTGAATTTCAATATTCTAAGCAAAGTATTCAGGCAAATACGAAACTGTGTCTGTCAATACGTGATTGAATTCTAAGTTGGAAAAATGTTGCATGATGTTCAATTGTCAAACAATCAACTTTATGTATCTAATGCCAAATATAATAAGTTCCCCATTAAAGGAATACTTTGACATTTTAGGAAAATACTCTTTCTTCCCGAGAGTTAGATGAGGAGATCGCTACCACTATCATATCTGGCCGTTCAAAATGACGCTAGAGCCACGAGACTTATCAGCTTAGCTCAGCGCAAAGACTCGAAACGGGGAAACAGGTAGCCGGACTCTGTCCAAAGATTAGAAAATCCTCTTAGTAAATAACACAAACAGTCAGCCAATAATGTCTATGATTTCAGTGACCAATAGCTCAGACCATCAGTCACTTTAACTTAGCTTATCGAGCCGTTTGCAGCAATTTCTTTTATGTAGTTGCAGTGTCCTAAAATCATCTTCTGACAAATCTTGTATTAATCCGTCCATGCACGTGTTAATTTCACTCACTTAATTATACAGTCATTTGCTCCCTCGCCATTCAGTGCGGAAATCTCCTTTGAGTGTCGAGTTTCTCTGCTGCTGCCTGTATTTATATGTGTTCCTGCACTGTGATTGCACACGGCACCAGATTGTTGCTCCAACTGAGTTCTTCTAATCATCTCTCGCAGAAACGGAGGAAGAACGAGATCAATATTTACTGAAAGCGCTCTTCAACATAACAAATGTGTTTGTAATCTATGCCTCCTGTGTGTGTGTGTGTGTGTGTGTGTGTGTGATATACCTTGGCCGTGACCGGGCCTATTGAGGGGTGGCAGGATGAGGAGGAGGAATACGACGTTCCAGGCAATCATGCAGACAGGCGGGAGGGCTTGTATAGTGTAAACATGTTTTAAATAAACAGGAACCAGTGTAATGCCCTTTTAATTGATTCATTCTGTGCTTTGCTGTTTACAGAAGAGCCTAAATATGAGCCTCGTAAGGCAGAGGCCTTGTGTTTATAAGTGGTTTGTTTAGTTCAAACAATAACAGTTTGAACACCAGACGTAGTTGTGGATCAGTCGTGATGCGTCGTGCTGTAGCGCCCTGCTGCGTTGCATTTTCTGTTGTGTTTTTCATGTTCTCCCTCTCTCTCTCTCTCTCTGTCTCTCTCTCTCTCTCCATCACTCTAGTTGTACGTGCATCTCTCTGTTTCTATCTGAGAGCAGAATTTTAGGGGAGAATAAAGGGGCTAAAGCAACTCTCTGCAGTACCCCACTGTCTCCTCTTTACAATTTGCAGGCCAGCCAGGGCATGTTGGTGTGTGTGAGTGTGCCTAAAGTTTAAACTGTAGCCACAGTGTAATGATATGGCGGCATGGCATTGAGGGGGTACTCCAAAGGGAGGGCGGGGGCTGGTAATTAAACATATGCAGACACAGACACACACAGAGGGTGAGACACACACACACACACAGAGAGGCAAAGAAAGAGAGCAAAGCTAAACACATCCAAGTGGGGTAGTAAAAGCTAATGAAGGCTCAGTTCTAGGCTGGCACAGACAGCCATTTCATGTGGTGAAGAGGAGAGGAGGAGGAGGAGGAGGACTGGGGCAGGCTGGGGAGCAATAAGGCAGCGCCGTACTCGAAAGCAAGTCAGGCAAACCAGAGGATAAACTATAATTGACACCATGCATAAGTGTGGTTTTTCAATATCATTTGTCTCAGGGTCTGCCAAATCATTGTCTATGCAATGGAAAAGGCAAACAATGGCATTAACACATTTAGGGAGCACTAGCAATAAAACTAACACTACACTGTAGGTAGCATATTACAGTACCGTAAGAGTTAAGCACATTAGCTGATCAGCCCAATTAAGAAAATCCAGCACCCAGTAATTATTACAAAGAAGAGTATCTGACAGCAGTGTTAACATTGGGATAAACTGTGAATTTGGAAATAATATAGGAAAGTTAGTCACTGGGTCATTCAATAAAGCATTCAACTTTGCATAAAAGAATATAATATATATCAATGTATGTACGCTGCCTTGATATGCAACACTAAAATGGCTGTTACCATGAGGTTAAAGTGGTAACGTGCAAGATTACTATTTCCAATCTTTTGTTTTTAATGGGGGTGACATGTTTGATGATAACCCAAAGTTTGCTGTGGTGTCTTTTAAACCGCACTTCAGAACTCGCAGTGTGGCCGCTGCTGTGGGTTTTTTTTTATTTCTCTCATTTTTGTTTATAAAATTTGAGTTTCTAAGTCGTTTTTTATTTTGTCATTTCAGCTTTCGTGGTCATGCTAACTACTAATCTTCCATTTGCCTCAAACCGAAGGCTGTTGCTGCTTTTCTTCACAAACAGCACATTACTTATAATGAGTCAGAAAATGCAGCGTGCAACTGAAACTGTTTTGTTTTACAAATCATCAGTGCAGGCCAAATTGATCCAAGCTAAAGGAGCCAAAGGTCAAAACCTTTTTGGAGAGGTGACCCTCCACAATATAAAAATATTGTCCTGGTGTGTAGGCTCATTTCTTTGCACTGGAATTCTTCATCCTATTACATAATTTAATAGGATTTGCTGAGTCTTCTTTTCTTAAAACAGGCGATGCAATCTGCCAGTGCAGTAAGATTACAATATATTTTGCAGCTTTTGTAGAAGTTAGTGTCAGTATCCGAATAGGGCAACTTGCTGCACAAAGGGAAATGACAGACATTGTAGAAACATGTTTGAAACTTGGTTTGTAATGGAAACAGTTTGCAATTATCTTTTCTCACTGGAAGATTGCTTTTCTCTATATATAATAAAATTGGGCTTTTGGGAGTCGCTAATAAACATAAATGACTTGATAAGAATGGAAATGTTTGCAGTGCATCCCATCGCTGTGGTTTCAGAGAAGGCTGTAAAACTCTGGGTATAGGTGTAGTTGTTCTTTGAGAACTGTGGGGTCCACATGTTGTTCCCTGCACTATGCAAGCAAACAGATGACTTCTCTGGTGAGTCCCTGTAAAAAGAAAAAAAAGAAACACTGGTGGGTTTTAAGGATTAATTTCAAAAGCACACTGACACAATTTGTGCACTGTTCATGGTTTGTGGTGTCGACTGGTGTTCCCTTAGAGAGGTCGTATGCAGGCCTGCAGTTTCTCAATCTTTATGGTTCACATAAAGAAACTTATTGAACTCAAGAATAGAGTTTATGGGCTAATTTCGCAGTCATGGATAAAACTTTATTTCA
This sequence comes from Gadopsis marmoratus, assembly GCA_036023855.1. NCBI lineage: Eukaryota > Metazoa > Chordata > Actinopteri > Centrarchiformes > Percichthyidae > Gadopsis > Gadopsis marmoratus. The sequence continues at coordinate 24,117 of JAVQJF010051069.1, read as the reverse complement.
GATGCAGATTTTATTTTGTCACTTAGGTTTCAATGGAAAGGTTTAAATTAGGTTATTTTTTTAGGTATTTTATAATTAGGTCTTATTTGTTGCAGTGACATTAGCCTTCTTTGCGCTCTATAGTATGAAATGGAAAACTGATGAAGACCAACAGGGAAATTGTGAGTGACAGAGTGGCCCTGTGGACTAGTTACTGACCAAATGGAGAAACCGAGAAACCAAGAGCTGCACTTGGTGACTGAATGTGTGTGTGTTTGTGTGTTTTTGTGTGTGTGTGTGTAAAGCAATAACACTGATGGTATTCAGTACTCTACCCCACAAGACCTTCTTCATGTCCTAAGAGTGTCCTGCATGTCTAGTTATTTACGAAACACATCAATATAGAAATATATTTTTACATTTTATGGCAATGGAAGCTCCAACTTTGTATATATACAATGCTGAATGATGTATGTATTCAGTTGTGTCTATTGTGTCCTGCAATAGCTGCAACATGCTTTGACCAACAGGGGGCAGAGTTACAACAAAACAAATATTGGAAGTGATTATTTTTTAAATGTTAAATTACAAAACAGATGATATATTTATTAAAACTAAGGGTCAGCTGATCAATTAAGAATGTATTTAGGCTGACTTATTCATGAAATGTTGTTAGCAGATTCTGTTTCTTTCAATATAGCACCGAGTTGTTAAAATACAAACACTGATTAAGATTCATCGATTCATTGATCTGTCACTCCTAGAACACAACACATTGCTTCTCTCCAGAGTGCATGAGCTAACAGCTGAGCTGTGGCGACAAAGCACAGGCTACTGAAACTCCAAGCCAAATTCAGGTCGACCTCACCTGCACTCTGGGGGAAGACTGCACTGTGCTGTTTAACATGGCAATGATTTTCAAAATACAAGCCAGCTCACTGACTGACATGTATTCTAAAGATAATTACCATATTCAATAGCACAGTGTAGTAGTGGTCTCCAAAGTGCAGATGAGGAGGGTGGACGTGAGTTGCAGAAGTTAGTCTACATCAAGCTTTGCTTTGTTTAATGAAACATGGGCAGGCTATTTTCTGCTTGATACTATAATATTAGCCTATCTTTGAGTGAATTATCTCATAGATATATACAAATCTACTACATTATGGTATGAAACAGTTTCAGTTGATTGTTATGAGTAGAGTGATGCTGTGGTACTGTAGAAGTAACCAACCTGTGGACAAGTCATTCCCGAAGTGTAATGGCAGCTGTGTGTGTGCTACCCTGACCATTCTGTACTGCAGAGACCAAATAAACAGAATTATATTTGGAGAAACAATTAAACTTGCCAGCTGAGCAAACTTAGGTGCCCGTTGGCGTGGTCTGTGTGCCAGAGTTCAAAGGTGAATAAACTTCTAACTGATCTATTTCACTGCTTGAAATTCTGTGTTTGACGACAAAGCTTAGTCCATATGGCAGTCTTTCTTACATGATGGGCCGGGAATCAAAATGGGTCACTGGCGTGTTTCAGTGGATCTCCACATGCCAAGAATACTAATATGCTTTAATGAGTTTAATGTTCCAGACTCACTCAGTATTTACTCAGTTTGCCTCCATGGCTGTTGAAGTTTAAAATCTCTGCTGAAGCTATGTTGGATGCACACTTTGCTCAGTTATGCAGCAATAAATCACAACAGACCATCAACGGGTTGACCCTATAGAAAAGTACACTTAGAAAAATGAATAATATTATTGGCTCATGTGTGTTGTTAGTGCTCTTATTCCCAAGTCTGGAGTTGGCTGTGTGTTGCTCTTTCTATTTGTGGCTATATTGCTCTCTGCTGGCCATGTTGTATAATGCAACATAGACTTCCTGATATTAGAGAGATGTGAGATAGGATTTCCTTTAAATAAGAAAAAAAAAATTACTTTATGGAAATAAATTATTAAATTAGATCACTAGAATCATACATTTCCTTCAAGCTTAACAACACACGTGTTCTTACTAGAATCTTTGCTTATCAACTTACAAGACTGTGTTGCAGCATCACTGTGAACGGCGGCTGTCAAAAATCGAACTGACTGGCGCTGACCCAAATCTAACTCCATATATTGAAGCAATTATAAAGGCTTAAAGTATGAATATATGCTTGTCAAAGAATGACAGAATTTAAAATATTTACTCTGACTGAAACCAAAATATAGTGACAGGAGGGTAGAAGAACCAGGAGTTCAATACTCTTTGTCAGTCCCTTCTTTTCTTCTCCTTTGTTCCTCTCCCTGCTGTCAACCTTCCTGGGTGGTTTGTAAGTGTGCTCAGCTCACGTACTGTACGCATGTGTGTTTATTTGGTCTGCATAGGGGAACAGAGCCACGGCCTCGGCCAATTTTCTCTACACTGAGAAAATGTGCTTTTGGACAGATGGTTAAGGGGGGGGCAGTTAAACAGACTCAGGGCCAACAGATACAAGAGCCCTTCTTCCTCAAATCAACCACCATCACCAGCACCACCCTCCAGCATGAGAAACCAACACCTCACAACTGTGCTGCTGCTTTTCCATGACTGCAATCTCCACACAGCATGGTGGTGTAGCGATACTGCACATTTACAAATAAGTGTTTTCCAGTGAATCGCTGAACCCTTATCTTTGCAGAACGGCTCAGCGATATATTTTCATCAAGTCTATAGATCAAATGAAATGGATAACTCTAATTTACAACTGGCTGAGGAAGATTCCATACTCTTACAAAGTACCTAATGAATGCATACAGAACTTAAAAAAAAAAAAAAGCTGCGGCTGTTGCTGAATGATGTGACGTCTAAACACAACTGTAGCACAAATATAAGCATGCACATTTTCTTTTATAGCTGAGAAGAATAACTGAAACATTAATCATCACCATAGTGTCTGTCAATTATAGCCTTCGTGCAAGAAGCTGTGATAAGACAGAGACCACCAGAATGCTCAGATTTGATATGGACTTTCTAGAGACAGACAAACACATGGAAACACTTTAATGACTAACTTGAAACCAATACATTTGATGATTCATTATTTAAATTCAAATACCATAGAGGATCAAAGTGACGTGATTATTCTCTCTCTTTGTAATCTATAATGTAAAACAGGACGTTTGAGTTTAACTCCTAGTTTTCACTGGAAATAATTTCAAATAGAAATATAAAAGCCAGAAACAAACTATTAAAAGCTTAGGCAAGGATATAAGATACCTGAGAGAATCAAAGTTTTTTCCACATTTTGTTTGTAATGATCAGATGTTTTCTCTGAATCTAATCAGGCAGAAAAATCACTCCTTCCTAACAGTATTTAATAACTTGAGGTAGATGATGAAGGTATACCGAGCTCAAGTTGCCCACATTGCATCATTTTAAACAATGTCATTGCAATTAATGTCATTATAGAGTCGGCACGTGTTCGAACAAAATCTAGACAGGACCAAGTAAACACACAGACAAGAAGCAATTTTTCATTTTTAAATGTGGCACACAGAAATTTAAAAACTTGTTTAGCCTACTCCATCCACTCAAGGCCACTGAGGAAGTGTTTACCCTGGGACTGAAGCTGTGAGAATGGATGGACTGACTGACTGGAAGGAAATGAAAGGGGGGAGGAGCACTTAGAGTAGAGAGTATTGAAGGGGAGAGGAGGGTGTAGGAGTTTGGGGGATATGAGGAAAAGGAGGAGGAGGGGAATGCCACCCACTAAGCCAGTTGTGGAGAGGTTCTGGGGGCTGGGCTGCTCACAGGAAACAGTTGTGGCTCCATCCCAGGCCTCACACTGAGCAGCCCTGGGCCACCCAGTCATCGGCAGACAGACCTACCAAATGGCCTGGCCGGGCCAAACCGACAGGGATTTGTTTATTTTTCATCCTTTGGTGGTGGGGGGGGAAATTGTTCAGCACAAGCTGTTTATTAGACCTTTGATTTGTCATGTGTCAGCGTTTGCTTGCGGGGAATTTGTATACATAAGTCCGCCTTGTGTATAGTTAGAAGGGTTGGAGTGCTGAGAGGGAGTGGGCACGGAGGAGTGGGGAGGCTGCAGGGCAAAAAGAAAAGAGGAAAAATGGCAAGCCTCCCACACTGAAGGCGAGACTGAGCTGCATTATAGGTCATTCTCCAGCTGTCGCTGATTGTTGATGTCATGGGGGACTGAACTGTTATGCCTGCTTTGCAGTGGGCGTGGAGAGAGAGGGAACATGTGGACAAACACAGAATTCCTGTGGTTTCATGGATGAAATGCTGTAGGCTAAATGGACCCGCGTTTATCGGAATTTGGGCACAACTCTGGACCACTGCTCCATGCTGTCCTCGGGAGGAAGGATGGCAGGATGGGATAAATGCAGAGGACGAGTTTCATTGTGGGATGTGTGTGAACGTATCCTCATGTTTGACAATAAAGACCTTAGGGGTCCTGTATTATTAAAAATGACTGTGAAAGTATCAAGTCATAAATTCACATATCTTTATATGTAATATTAGTAAGAGTGTGTGACTGAATGATGTTAGGCCATGATATAATAAATGAGAAAGGGCTGTGATGCAGGACACAAATGGTCAAAGTTAATACTATCAATATATGATTGGGCAAAGTGTCAGGACTTCATCAGGACTTCTGCTCTTCATCAGTGTGACTGTGGCTCAAGATGTTTTGTTTACAGATGGGAAGGGGGCACTTTGGTGACAACACCCCCACAAACAGTGCCATTTGTGAAGTAAAAGCACCCCTGTTTAAATTGCAAACATTTTTAAAGTTTGTTGTTTTAGTTAGCATATATTCACCTGATCTGAAAACTGTCTTCCTGAATGTATACCATTACGTCAGATTACAAGACAGTTCAGCAAAAAAAAAATGTTTCCACTAAACAAATTTACATGTAGACCTATTGTTATATAGTGCCCTTGGTATCCCATTACTGTTACTCCTGCATCTTTAGTATGAGAATATTACAGTTGGTAATCAAAGATATCAGCTGTAAGAAATACTTCAATGTTGTGGGAAATCGAATTAATCCATAAGGTCGCTCGTAGCCTATAAACTCTTACCAGCGAATCAGATGTTATGAGCTCATCATCATGTGTTTTTTGCATGTACCGTGTAACCTTTCTGCAAAGTTGGGAATAAAGTAAAAAAGTATGCTTCTCTCTGAAGTGTATGCTTGTAGTGCAAAAGTACAATGTCACAAAATGTACAGTAGCCTTCTCAAAAGGATTTCTGATGAGCCTTATACATAAACCTATAGAGGCAACTTAATTATATTCACGTGTATCACACTGTAACACGTTTTACTCCCCTGACGCCTAGTTTGCAAGCCAAAAAGGGCAACGCAACCTACAGTTCTTAAATTTACAGTTGATTTTCATTACAGAGGAAATTCTTAAAGGATCCAGGTAGTGGCAGTATAACCCCAATTTGGATTTTACGGGAATAAAAGCCATAGAGGAAGAAGGACGCACGTTATGACAAGAACCAATCAGTTTTCTATATATCCGGAAATAACGCCTGTTTAAATGTTTGGCGGCATTGAATTTGGAACGAAGCTGAGGTGACTTTGTTGTTAGTTCGTGAGAAAATATGAACACATAAAAAATAAAAAAAAAGAATAGAACGACTACAGTTCATTGTTTGCTAATGTGTCGATGAAAGGAGCAAATAGTTTGATATCGGCCGTAACACAATTGAAGGATAGCGCGAGTTAGGTCCTTGCCAAAACGCTAACGTCGCCTGAGATTTGATTTCTCCGTCAACGTTACAGCCACGCAGAGAAGGAGACACAATGGAGAGCAGCCTGTCCAGACTTCTTGTTGGACTATCCGTTCAAATCAGTCGCAGTGACGGTGAGCTGATGTTGTTTTCTTGCAGCTTTCACCTTCCTAATAACGACGCTGTACATGTCGTTAGCACGGCACGACTCTGACTCGCTGTTTGTTCACGTGTAAACCAGGCCGAGTGCATCGGGCAACCGTGAAGTCTGTTGATAGCGTCAAGTCCACTGCTATGGTGGAATGGCATGAGAGGAACATCTGCCGGGGAAAGGAGGTCAGTAGTCGTAATATGGGCCAGGCAGCCATCTCTTCAACGTCCACAATGGAACAATGGTTTGTTTTGGCGTGTTTAAGTTGACATCTAATCTAAGTTGAGGCTACTGCTTTCCTGCTCTTGGCTGGGCGTGTTTGTGATTCAGGTTGAAGTGACTGAGTTGTGCGCACTCAATCCAGAGTTCTTGGACCATATAAATGCTGTCGCCAACAAAGCTGCCGATCTGCCCCCTCCTGCTCCAGACAAGGTAGGTGCTGCCTCACCGGAGAACTGTCCGTGTCAACAGGTTGGACCATATTTCTAAGAACCTGAACATTTGCACTTTCAAGTGTTTCCCGTCACATTTGTAGTAAAATGACCCCGTCTCAGCCTCCTCCCTGTTTTGTCTCTCCTACAACATCAAATTGGTGCATTTCTTCAATAAATGACAAAGGAAGGTCAAAGCTTAATGATATAGATGCTTACATTGCAGACATGCATGAAAGAGTGTTCTCATCCTTTTGGATTCGAACGTTGGTGCTGGATGGAAACAGGTTATCATTCTAAAGCATCTAAATGACTGATGCGATTAGCAATTTGTCCCTCTCTATCTGTCTGTGTCCTCTGTAGAAATATGAGGGTCGACTGCGCTCATCCAGGATTCCTGCCCCTGCCTCCTGTATGTAAATATACTGTAATTTTGGTTTGCTTTAGATTGCCCTGTCCTGTGGTTTGTCTCCTAACGGCGTGTTTACTTCCAAAAGCCTCTGCTCCAGCAGTCACCATGGCTGAAGAGTCAGGTCGGCAAGGCATACATGTTCCTCTCTCTAAAGCAAATGTGTCGTATTTTCTTACCACTCCTTTGTTAATGGGATCGGGGTGTAAGTTGAGAAAATCCACAATTCTTAGAGCGCTGATCTCTGCTCAGACCTGGCCACTGATTGCACATAAGTAATACACAAGTAATCATCTGCTTTTAGTGTAATTATTTGTGGCACGGGGATGCAAATGTGCAACTTTGGGTATTGGGTCATTCTGGGTATTCAACTTCATCTATTTCAGCATGTCTCTCCATTTAGGATAGACTGTGATACGATGCAGTGCTTTTTTATTTATTTTTCAGAATGGACTGAAAGTAACACTGTTTATCTTCAGTCAGTAATATATTCATATTCAAACATAATCAAATATTTAATCACTTGCTGCACTTCAGCCTACAGTCGTCTGCACCTGTAATTTCTCATGGGTCACTTCTCTGTTACTCTGGGTCTCTGCTTTTGATTTGTCAGACACACAGACATGTACAATTTATCTGTCCTTTATACCAGGAATTTGATTACATTTAACCCCAGAAAAACCATTGACTGCAATACATAACAATGCTTAATTTAAGACCCTGAGGCTAACATGAGCCAAAACAGAAGGTGGACCATACCAAGGTTGGTAAAACCAAATCTTTCAATGAGACCTGGTCTACAAGTAAGGACGTTTTTCCTTTTTATTTAGCAACAAGGTGGATCTGATTGCAGGTTTTATAAATAAGATGGGGTCTTTACAAGCTCACACTGCAGCTGTTTGACGTGGCTTTTTCTTACTTTCAGTTGGAAGTCGGCCTCAGGTCAGGCAGACGTGTCTTTTCCAGCCCCCAGCCCCTGTTCCAGGACCAGTCCTGACCTCTGAGGCAAACCCGGAAACAATCCACCCTGATCTCCCCTCTTCATCAGGCCTCACAAACTCTGGTTGGTAGCGATCTCCTGAACACATCATTCAAAAACAAATTCACAAACTACAACATTTTCCAAAAAACATGAGACAAACAGATGCAAGCCACACATTTGTTCAAATTAATATTTGGATATTATTCTCAGTGACACGTAATTGCGAGTCCGATCTGTAAAGTATATTTCGCGCGTCCACGTTGTGCCCAGTCACATGACACATTAGTAATACTATCATAACATATGGAACATGTGGCATGCATTAGAGTAAACCTTTAGGTATTTTCCATGTACAATTTAATCTTTTAGTGTTGTCTTTTTCAGTCATTTTGAAATATTTGTCGTTTCTACTCTCCTGCCTTATCTAGCGATTCCCAATCAGCAACGTAGAAAGAATGCGGCCAAACCAGCACAATCGCTTGTCCGAGAGGCAATAAAGGAAAATGATGAACCCGAGAGAATTCCTCCACTGCCTGTAGTCAAAGGTCAGTAACACATTTTACACTGACATGGTATCATTTGTATCCACAGATTACTTAGTTTAGACAAAAGATTTGATGATTATGAACACAACTCCATGTTCTGTAAGATGTCAGAACAGGGGACGCATGATATAAGTTAAATATGTTGGATGTTGCAATGACGACGATGAGATGTGAGGTCAGTAGGTGTTATTGGATGTTTTGGTCTGCTGACAAAAAAAGTATACATCATCCCTGTGTACTTCAGGTAGGAGAAAATCTGTGGCACCCCAAGAGCTAAACAAAGGCAACAAAAGGCTGTCTTGTGTTGTAAAGCCCCCTGACATGCAGACCAAGAAGGGAAAGGTGAGATTTTGTTTGCACTCATTCTGCTATGTATATCTCCTTTTTTTTTTGTTTTAAAATTGGTCAAGTTTGACTTGGTTGGAAGTTTTACACACGTTAGAAGTAAAAATTTTATTTACATTCCCTTTTGTTTACCTTTATTTTTTTAGTTTGGAGAGGCTTCTCGACCAAACCAGAAGTTCTACGAGATGATCCAAGACTTCAGAGAGACCTTGGAAGTAACCCCCTTATTGACTTCTGACAATGTAAGTTTGGACTCTTAACAAACGTGTGCCATTGTATGATGCTATATGCTGGTGTGCCATTATAACCCATACTTACAGCACATCTTGTGTTCGTATAGATGGAACCTCACAGGATATGTGTGTGTGTTCGCAAGCGGCCCCTCAACAAGCAAGGTATATTAGGAGTGATTGCTAACATCCTGTATACAGTATCTAAATAGTAAAGAGTAATTAATGTGCAAAAAAAATTTTTTTTAAATGCTGACTCTATATTCTTGTGTTTTCCAGAGATTAATAAAAAGGAAATAGATGTGTTATCTGTACCTGGAAAAGGTACTCTGCTGGTTCATGAGCCAAAACAGAAGGTGGACCTTACCAAATACTTGGACAACCAAATCTTCCACTTTGACTACTCTTTCAATGAGACGGCCACTAACGACCTGGTCTACAAGTAATTACTTAATTTTTCCATTTTAATTAGCAACAAGGTGGATCTGATTGCAGGTTTTCTAAATAAGATGGGGTGTCTACAAGCCTTCAGAATTTCCTCCTGGGGGATATGATTTAAGGCTTTGTCATCCATCTAGTGTTTTGTTTCTCATTTACCACAAGCTGTATATAGCTTGGTGTGTAGGAAAGTTTAGATAGCAGTGATTAATATGGTAGTATCTGTGTCTGGAGATGAAAATGTTGGTTTACTGACGTGTTGTTTTTTCTCCAGGTTCACAGCCAAACCTTTGGTGCAGTCCATTTTCGAAGGTGGTATGGCAACATGTTTCGCCTATGGCCAGACAGGAAGCGGGAAGACTCACGTAAGTCTCTGCTTGCTGTATGGGTCTGACTTGTCTCTAAGCGGTTTTTTCCATTTATGGAATTTATTACAACATTTTTTTTTGCTTGTTTTGGCATATTTTCTCTCTAGACGATGGGAGGAGATTTCACAGGGAGGCAGCAGAACAGCTCTAAAGGAATCTACGCCATGGCAGGTGAGGACAGAAACTGTCCCCCCAGTGGCTGTCTATGCACGTCATGTAAAATGAAACTAATGTGAATCAGTGAAAAGCAATTTTTCTTTTTTATCTGCAATATTTGATCCAATTAACTCCTCTCCCTTGCTTAAACTACAGCACATTCAATGTTGTCTAAACTGGCCTCACAGGAGAACATGACTTTGAATCATTTGAGTCTTTCCCTTTTAGCCCAGGATGTCTTCACCTATCTCAACCACAGGAAGCATGCTAACCTGGATCTCTCTGCCTACGTCAGCTTCTTTGAGATTTACAATGGAAAAGTAAGAAAAACCTCCTTGCCTCCATGAACACATTTATTAATAATATTTGACTTAAAAATACTGTTTTGATTTAGGTGTATGACCTGCTTAACAAGAAGGCCAAGCTCCGTGTTCTAGAGGACGAGCGACAGCAGGTTCAGGTGGTGGGCCTGGAGGAGGTCTATGTGTCCGCAGCAGAAGAGGTCATCAAGATGATACAGATGGGCAGTGCATGCAGGTACTTATGTGTTAAGAATGTGTATGTTGCACTCTTATGAAACATACCTCTCCAAACCTAAGTTTCATTCCTCGCTAAATCAAAATGTCAACTGAAAGAGGACTAAATATGTAGTGTTGAGTTATCTCAACATAGCAACCCATAACTAAAATCTTATATATCTTTAAACACTTAAATGGTTTCTTCACATCAGTATTTCAAATGCAGCTTCTGCTTAAAACTTGAATCAGAAATTAATTTTCTTATTTTTCGGAAATTAACGTGACTGTTTTCCCTTTCCTTCTGTCTCTCCAGGACATCAGGCCAGACCTCGGCCAATGCCAACTCCTCCCGCTCTCATGCCATCCTCCAGATTGTCCTGCGACGCAATGACCGCGCCAGCACGCTGCACGGCAAATTTTCACTGGTCGATCTGGCTGGCAATGAGCGCGGCACAGATGTCAGCAGCAATGACCGCAGCACTTTGGTTGAGACTGCCGAGATCAACCGCAGCCTGCTGGCTCTCAAGGTGGACTATGGCGGCTGTGGAAGTTTGCACACAACATATAAATAAGTAGCTGCGGCTGCAAAGAGAGAAGAGTTTGTTTTCTCTCTCGTACCTCGGCTAGGGTGTAGATAAAGAAACCATGGCTCTGTCAAATTGAGACTATTAAAAAAGAGTCAAATGCTCAACTCCTCTGACATTCTCAGAACTTTTACCAAATATTGAAAATGCATGCACAGCACCTAAAAGGATGTTGAATATCACACCTAACATGCCGTCTGTCCACTCCTGTGTCCTGTAGGAGTGCATTCGTTCACTGGGAATGAACAGTGATCACATTCCTTTCCGTATGAGCACTTTGACCAAGGTCCTCAGGGATTCCTTCATTGGAGAGAAGTCCAGGACCTGCATGGTACGTTAAAACACCAAACTTGGCTAACACTGAGTTTTGGCATATGGTGTATTATGGTCCGGTCATACATTATAGCGGTTGATCCAGATGCATGGCAAAGAAACCGAAACTCTGGTGTGAGTATATGCATGTTAAAGTACAGAATGTACTATGTACACATATATCCCCTTCTCTTATTCCATAGATTGCTATGGTGTCTCCAGGCATGGCTTCATGTGAATATACAATGAACACACTACGTTATGCTGACAGGTACATTTAGCTTATGTTCTTTAACTGGATTCTAAATAGGTTTTTTTTTTGTAGTGGGAATACTGTCTTTATTGTGAAATGAATATCATGCCTGGGAAGATAAAACTTGAAACATTTTCTACTCTTTGGCAGAGTGAAGGAACTAAATGGCAACTCCACAGGCAGCGGAGCAGCTAAGGCACAAGAGCCTATAGATAGCTCTACAGACGAGGTCTGATTGAACAAGATGAATCCAAAATCATAATTAATGTTGATTATATGTGCAATTTGCTAAAATATTGCTTCTGGCCTTTGTGTGATGTAGGAATCTGTTGCGGATAACAGTGTGTATGATGCCATATCCAAAGTGGCAGAGCTGGAGGAGAAGGTTTATGTGGAGTTCAAGGTAGAGCTTTCTTAAGTATGCTCTTCTTTACTGCATAAGTGATAATGCTGTTTTATGTTAAAAGACATGCTTTGTACATCTTTACACTTATATATTTTTTTGTTCCTCAGAGGGGAAATGACTTCGTCAAGGAAATGGACCAAATCTCGTTCAACATCGAGGCAGGACTGCCCGACATGGTGGATCATACCCGGAAGTTATTGGGTTTGTACAAACCGCAGCTTGATTTTGGTTTGGGTTTTTTGTGGTTTATATTTATTTATTGCATGTCAATAAGTGCCAGGACAAAACTGCTTTATATAAAGGACTCAAATCTGGGTAGATGCATATGCTTTGCCTGTTTTTTTTTATTTATTTAGTCTTATCTGTCATCCACAGACATGTTACTGGCTTTGCAGTCTGCTGTGGATCAAGCGAGAAAGGCGAGGCTGAATCACTGAGACATACCCACCAGTTGAACAAACGTTTCTGTCTGTTGTGAAGCAGTTCCCTTTGGTTTTAATCCACTAATGACCTTAATAAAATGTATTCCGACACTAACTAATTACAAATGTTATAAGTATTTCAAGAAACCACTTTGGGAAATACTGGTGTATGTTTTAGGAAGCCGTCCTTTGTGCTGTGGATGTTTTCATGTCTCACCAGGTGGCAGATACTGGATTGTGCCCAAAACCATGAGCAAAGTGCTAATGCTAATGAGAATGTGCAAAACCCATGAACCCCAGTGAAATTTAAATATTTAATTTGTTTGGGTAATTCATAGGGTTGAGGGTTTGGGCATATCACACTCAAAAATAATATTGTTATGCTCAGATTTTTAAGGTCTCTGTTGATGAATTAAAGGTTTTTCAAGACAAATGTTTTCAGTTACCAGCATATTGTTTTTGTATTACTTGCACATTCAATATTGGTTTGGCGTGATTATGAATGTTTCAATATTTGATATGGATTCCTAATAACTCCAGCTAGTTTGTTTGAGAGGAAATAACGTCTAAACTCTTTATTGTGTATTTTTTCCCTTCAGTGTACATGTCAACTCAAAATGTGTAAAATGTTACAACATAATACATATCCCATTATCTAAAATGGCTTGAACTGATCGCTAAAACATACAAAATATAAATTAATGTAGCCCAGTTAAACATGAAGTATTTTTGCCCCTCAGATTGTAAAAGCGAGTTAGCGAGCCTGTGTCTGAATGCACACACTCGCAAAACTTGAGTTTGCAAACAAAACTAAGCTTATACACACGAGCTTCAATGCGAAGGTTTGCAGAACTACGGTCATGGATACAGAACCACCTTTTTCAATGGTATAATACCCAATGGTGTTGTTGAACAGCCCGAGCAGTAGGCGGCGCTAAGGGTTTCGGCGCCAGGTGTGTTTCAAATTCACGATGAGCGCAAGAGGAAAAGGAGCGACCAATCAGTTACGACGCGTGCAGATTAACCCGCTTCCCCAGTCTGGCTGAGGGAGGAAGCGAACGGATGGCTATGAAGTGGCTGCGTTTTTCGCTCCTCGTCGTGGGGCTTTTCTCCCTGTGCGGCGCCGCGGCTGGCGACAGCAGCGGCGGCGTGAAAAAGATGAAGATGCAGTTTGCCACGGGACCCCTTCTCAAGTTTCAAATTTGGTGAGCGCGCGAGCGAAAATCTGGCGAGTCATTGCAAGCTACCTGCTAGCTCAACTCCCCGGCTAGTAAACAGCGTAGGCCGGAACTCGGATTGAAGCTGTTTTAGCTAACTAGCCGGAGGCTGGTTTACATATTATAGGATGAACGTTCACGTTACACGGTAGCGAAATCACCCAACCGCTGTCCGACAAACACGAGTGGTAATTCCCCATCTTTGCCGTTTCTCATGAACATTTCGACCTAAACGTGACGCCGCTTCCGCTGTGAAACATGAGCGTTGCCGTTAAAGCCGGTTCGTGTTTCGTGTTTATCTTTATGCATTTGTCTTGTACGCGGAGCACTTTGAATTGCCTTGTTGTTGGGAGATGCCGTAATGTTACAAATAAACGTGCCCTGCCTCGTGTCCACAGTTTAGATGAACGTGTTGTGTGCATTTAAAATGTATGCACAATGGGATTATTTTACACATTGTATCATTGATGTATCAGTTTATCGCCTGCGTTGAAGAAACGGAAGATAAGGAAATATAACTTATAGCTACATAAAACCTTAACAATGGCATTAATAACGATATCCCATGACTTTTTAATGTGTTTATATGCAATAACGTAAGACTCAAGTAAACAAGACCACGAAACAAACATTTGCATTGCAAATTGATGCTTCTCTCCAAAGCAAACACCCCACAGGTGGGCTCATGTAGCATTGGAGTGCAAAGTATTGAATTTAAAGTAGCCTAACATGCAGCTAACTGGACCTTAACACTGCCACTAAAACTTTCCACGAAGATGAAAATGATCTACAGATGGATTTCACTTGTGCCAGATGTCGAGGCTAAATTCACAATCTTGAACTTCCTGTGTAGTTGTGGCTGTCTTTTGTCTGTGTTTGTTCTTGCAGCTGTGCACTCTGTATGTCTTTCTAACGGTGTGTTTGTCTTCACACAGCATTTCCTGAGGGTACAAGCGGGTGTTTGAGGAGTACACGCAGGCCTTGTACCAGCGGTACCCAGACATCCGCATCGAAGGGGAGAACTATCTTCCTGTGCCCCTGTATCGGTGAGAGAGAGCGCCAGCGAGTGTCTGCCTTGTTGCAAGCCTTGCTGCAAATCCAGCTTTATTGAAGCAGCCAGAAAGCTTCCTGGGATTAGCTGTGATTTGACTGCGAGAGTGGCATTCTCATGCAGTCAGGCTTATCTGGCCATGGATTGTTATTTGTAGTTTTATAGACGCAGATGGAGCTACTGGCCCTAAAAATGACAACATTTAGGTCAAAGGTGCATCATGTTGTGGATCAGAATAATGAATCGCATACTATACTCTCAGTTGTCAGTTTGTTAGGCACAGCTTCCTAAAACGACTGTCTATTACAACAGTCCTACAAAAAATCCTATGATGTTCAATTTATATTGAAACTGTTTGAATTCAACGGTGGCCATTTTGGAGGCTGCAGTTTTTTGGTGCTGTCTAATTATATTGTCTTATACTGATTCTGTTGTTTTCCCATCCTATTTATATCAGAGGGTAGGCTAAATAACAGAACCTGCTCTTTGTATAATGCAATGCAATTCAACAGCACCACAAAGTGACCACACAGTTGATTTAACGCTTTCATGAAGGCAGTATTCACTGCAGGACTGGTGTATGAGACTACTTTAGTTTTAGCTAGGTGTACCTAATAAACTGGCAACTGCGTGTAAATTATCAACATAATGAATTTGTGAGCTACATAAGAGCTTTGTCACTAATTCTTTTCAGTTTTAAGAAATTGTCACATGAGCCCTACCTCTGTATCACTTCATAATTATCTGACATTTTATAGACTAATGGTTTTAATTGAGAAAATAATCAGCAGATTGCCTGATAATGAAAATCATAATTGGTTGCAGCTCTGGCACTAATGTTGCTGTTCTATATTCTCCATCAATGTATTCCATCCCCCATTTTGAAAGTATCCAGTGACTGTTTCTGATTTGTGCACTTACAGATACAGACTAGAATTTTGACTCTGATAACATTTAAATTCATATAATACAGTCTGTGGGCTTGTGAATCATCCATGGCTATATTTGGATCAGAGGCTGAGTCTTGATGTGAGACTGGTTTGGGCAGTGTAGTCCCAGGTGTTGAAATCAAAGGTGTGGTGTCACCCCAAGGTCCTCATCAGTTGAACTCTTAATAGACACACCAGAGATTAGCTCTATTACATAAAAGAGGCCGTATCACACCCTGGGTTTCAAATTCTCCACCAAGTGTTTCTCTTTATCTCTGGCTCAGTCACTGTAAGAATAAGCCTACGTCCTCTGACGTCTGTAGATCAACCAGTTATACATGCTTACGTTTAACAGTAGTAAAACCTGAATAAATGGGATGCGGGCACTGTTGTAGGTTGAATGTGATGGTGTTAAAGCTGTATATTAGCTTATTTTAAGGTATACAATCAAAAATCAAAATTACCATTGAAATGGATGATAATTATTTGTACAGATGGAAGCCAGTGATACACGGTTGACTTAATCTGCATATATTGAGCCCACACCCTTCTCTCTTGACGCAGTGTTCTCGGAAGTGAAACCATATATAGTTTTTTAATAATGTTAAGATGACTTTTTAGAAAGCTACTGTGTCCATTTTGTTTTAGGACAATGTTAAATATACCTTTTTAGTTTTTGAACCTCAACTTTGATACCTGAGTATTATGTTTATTGAACATGACGAGCCTACTTTAAGACTAAGACAAACTACATGCTGACATCTGGATAGTAAAAATATAGCTTGGAAGACTTTAGACTGGTTTTATATCTATATCAAGCCTGGTCTGCTTTATGTTGCCATGTCTAGGAATTGTATTAAAAGCCATTTTCTTGTTTTATTTCCTCAGACACTTGGCTTCCTTCCTGTCTATGTTCAAACTGCTGGTGATTGGTGTGATCATTATCGGCAAGGACCCATTTGCCCTCTTTGGTATGCAAGCCCCAGGTATCTGGGAGTGGGGCCAGGGAAATAAGGTAAGGCTTACTGGAATTATAGGAGTTAATTAAGCTCCGATCCTGTGGGAGAGCGCTGTAATTTTTATTTGCAGCTTAAGAGGGTGGAGTCAGGATTGTCAGTATGATGCAGGTTATTGCCACCGATATCACACAGGAGCATAAATTGAATATTAAAATACAGGAAAGTGGGCTTTACTTTGGCTGTGTTTCTAATACAGTTGTTCACACACACTGCCAAGTGCAACTCAAACCCATGGGATTTCATTAGCTGTTCGTGCAGGATCTTCAGGATGTGTTGTTGAGTATTGTTTTGCTTGGATCGGTTATCCCCAGGGTTCCTGACATGCAAAAGGCACAGAGGGAGAATGGCTAAGATCAGATATTTGCAAAAACAACAATCTTGCACTATCTGCTATTTTTGTGTGTTAATAGAAAGCTGAGGCTGATAAAATCTAGTGTTTTGGTAGCCTAACAGAAAATGTTGCTATTGCACACAGAATAGTTAAAGATTTAATAAACCACAAGTTTGTAGCTTTGTGTGCGAATTTAAAGCTGCTGTAGGTGCTGCTGTACTTTCAGAGTGGTTGTGGTAACAATTGGTTAAACTCTCTTTACATCCGGACCATTCTCACTAAATCTTAAACTTGAAAAAAGAAATCCGGTCTCATTGACTGTTCCAGACCCCGTAGCTTGCCACTGCGTAATCTGACTGTGCCCTAATCTCATCAACCAATAAGCAGAGCTCTGTGTGAAAAGGTGTCTGCGTCACTATGCTAATTCAGTTAATTCCTGACTAGCCTGCAGACAGGAAACAAATGGAGCAATAGGACTGGAAAACCTGTTTATAAGTAATTTTTCACACATCCTTCAAAATCCAAATGCAGGTCAGTAAATTGACCAGTGTTTGCTGAAAAGTTCCTGCAACAAAATCTGTGTGCAGAAAATGTTTGCACTGTACTTGTTTTGGACATATTCAAATGATGTGGGTTGTTTCAGGTAGATATCCGTTTGAGCCTAAAACACAGCATCTGGTAATGGTGTGTAAACAAACCATTCTGGTGGTATTCGCCTGTTTGTCATCGGTTGGGCATCATTTACCGCTAAACTGTACAAGCGGAGATGTGTGTGGCATTAAAAAAAACTTTATCAAGTTTGCACAATGCTAACATGTTGCAAGGTGTGTGTCGCTGCAATGGCTAATCCTGACAAAAACAATCATTTTGCAAGTGACTCTTGACTTGAACTAAATGCCTGGAGTTTATCAACTAAGCCTAGACCTCATCAGGGGCTGTTGCTCATCACTCCAAAGTTTCCTAAAGCAGCTTCACGTTAACCTGTCAATAGAGCCACACATTCATCCTTTTTATTGTTGCCGTACTTGGACCAGTGTATTTTCGGTGCACTGCTCTTGTGATCCATCGAGTGGCTCGACAAACTGCAAACGTAACTGCCAGCCAAAGAAAGCGGGAGCGTAGTTTTTGTGCCGATTTTCTTAACTCATGTTTCTCTCATGCTTCTTCTAGATATACGCCTGCATGATGGTGTTCTTCCTCAGCAATATGATTGAAAACCAGTTAATGTCTACAGGCGCTTTTGAAATCACATTAAATGGTGAGTCTGTGATTCACAGCATGGGCTTATTGACTGAACACAAATCTTTTGGCATAAGATTGATCGGTAATCTCCAGAAATAAGGAAAATGTTGGTGGTCAACAAGGTTTGTTTTAAAAAAATGTAATAAAAACCTTCAGTGCTATAATTCTCAGATGGCTGAAAATGGATTTAAAGAAGAAAAGTCTTTGTAATATTAATAAAGTTGAGGTTGTGATGGATCAAAATGCAGTGAGTTACAGTAAGTATTGTCTTTTCATAGATGTGCCAGTGTGGTCAAAGCTAGAATCAGGTCACCTGCCCTCCATGCAGCAGCTTGTACAAATCCTGGACAACGAGATGAAGATGAATGTTCACATGAACACGAAAACACACCTCTCCTAACCCTACTTTTAACATCCTGGCTGGAGCTAAAAGCCCCTCCCTGTAAGTACAGTAGTGTTCATAGCACTGTTTATACCAAAGATGTCTGTTTTTTTTGTAATATTCAGTCTTCTGCTCATCTTGTTCCTTACCTGTGGGACAGTGGGAAAATCCATGCTTTTTTTTTTTTTATTTGATCTTCCCTCCTTCTCTTCCTATCTAGGTTTGAGGTGGGTTTCTCACTGGGCTGTGAAGTGATGTTTATGAAGGTCTGCGCTGAAGGCAGGAAGACTGCTAGCACAGACTGGATGCTCCCATCGCTCCTCACCATGCCCCTTAGAGACATCCCGCCCCCAACGCCAGAGTGGGATCCATGGCAACAGTGCCGGCCATGCTGTAATTTTCTTGTACTATTCATACTACTGCAGATTTCATCCAGGTGACATCAGTCGTCCCATAAGGAGAGACTTAACATCGATTCTTCTAGTCCTTAACTTGTTGCATACAGTTGATCTATGTGAGTAAAAACAGTCGTGTCATTTGTACCACTGAGCCACACGTGGAATTTTGATGTAATTGTTCTAAACGTAGCTTAGCCATGTAGAAAATGCAACACTTAAAATTTGTCATCACTGTTGTGAAAATAACATTGAGGAATGATTTCTGAATAATTTTTATATTTACATAACTTGGAGGTAGTTAAGAAGATTAATAAAGACTATTGTAACAATTTAACTGTGAAGCTGTGGTGTTAAGGTTTATTGGTTGATCCGATATCCTAAGTGAAGTAAATAAGGGGGCATACTTTTACACGTGATGGTGGATGTATGTGTATACTGCCATCATGGTTTTAGTCAGTTTATTCAAAGGAAACGAGAGGAAAAGTAGGACATTTGAATGGCTCGGATTACAACTTTTGCATGAAACGGACAACCAGCTTGTTTCAAGACATGAGTGCACATCTTTTAGCCATCTGCTCAACTTAATGTTATTATGAGAACATGATGCTCTACACTGATTTGATTAGAAGACACAAAGCAGATTAAGCATGAGTACAATGTAAGACAATGGAGTGCCACACACACACTTGAATTTTGGATATTCCTATAAGGCCACATCCCTTCATTATCAGTTCTAGTAAGTGAAGACAATTTGGGTGGGATAAAAATGGCACCTATATTTGATACAGCTTTAATTTGTTGTATATAATTTAATAAGCACAAGACAAAGATGAAACTTACTTCCTGTGGGTTTTAAGATTCATTATGGAGAAAAATTGACATGTTTGAAAAAGTGTAACTTCATCTTAGCTTTTTATGTCAGAATCCCTTTAGTTACTGTGGAACTGAGAAAATCACAGACAATCCCGAAGGCAACTGTGGATAAAGACTCTTTCACTGTCGCTCATCGTCACATTCGCACTGACTTCTAGAAGCCTTTGGGCAACAACATGGAGGTGAGCGGGTTGTGTGGTCTTCGGCAGCCGAGGATGGGAGGGTGTCATCAGGTACTGATGAAGATGCTGAATGGCCAGGCGGATCTTAATCCTGGCTGCCAACACTAACAGCTCCTCCTTCAACACTGATAGTTCTGATGTAGCCCTGCCTGCTTTACATTCAACCTGGGGAGAAACAAACATTTTCACAAGTTACCGAAGCACATTGCATGCATTTTATTTTGACTTTGATTCTAGTCCAGATGCCGTAGTTAAGAAAGAGACCAAATGAGTATAATGCATGTGCAATATATAAAAGCAGTAGAGATGCAGCATAAGAAGCATTTGAACAGACATACAACATAATATAAAGTGATTTACACTGCCACTTAAATACTGTAAAGCCTTTAAGCTACTTAATTTCAAGGGAAGAGGTTTTAAGATGCACTGCAAGACGAGCATGTAGTCAGAAAAGATGTTTGTGGTGGTAGTGCTCACCACCAAAGCACTAGTGGGTCATTATTTCTCTGTAGAAATAGTTTGTTAATAATTAAAAACAATGCTTCACCTGAGTGCAGCAGGTACCCACGCTGAACTTGGCCTGTCGGCCTCTTGCCAGGAAGGAGACAAACACCTGTTCCTTCTGTAGGACTCGGACCCCAACAGATTTGTTGAGGGACAGGAAGACAGGGTGCAGGGGAGTGGGAGTGAGGCTCGGACTGCTCCAGCTCCACCGACGAACCCTGGCACCTGCCTCATCCAAACACTGACCGCCTGTTCTGTTTAAGGTCAGCCTGTGACACAAACACACATGCATATCACATATAAAGGTTATTGCTGTTGACAAGACAGTTTTACACCCCAATCATTTCATCCTAAAATTATACATTCGATGCACCTATTAGTATAGACAGATATTAATTAGTGTAATTTATATTTACCTAAAGATTAAATAATTAAGTTATCTGTACTATAAATTAATACTAATATAATACTAATTATAAGCATTTTAAATAAAATGATGAATAGAAACACTTTGCTTTCTACCATATGTTTCCATTGCTGTGATAACATGTCACCCTTCCATCAGACTGGAACAAGGCTCTAATTGGTTGATCGTTGCTGTCATCATACACGATGCAGACCCTTCCATTCTCTTCAGTGACCACGACAACGAGAGCCAAGAGGCCTGAGGGATAGCTGTTACCATGACGATAAGGATGGGAACACCCACTGTAGCGTACATGTTGTGTTGAACATACAATCCTGTGCTACCTTACATTTCCACCACATTGCTCTTTTCATTACACCTCTTGGTCGAAATGTACTAAAAATCTAATCACATGATAGAAATCTACAGACATTCAGTTGTGAGTGGATACAAGACCTGAGCAGAGCCATCAGGGAACACAGTAAGAAATTTCATGCCATTGGAATAATACTTCTGTTGAAATTCTTCAGCCTGTGAACATACAAGAGTAACGAGGTCAAATTATGTTAAATGTTCTTGTTTACATGTCTGTTAAAAGAGGCACCCCACCGGGTTTACACATCAGAGTAGTTCCCTCATGTCAAGTATTACTCGGACTATAAAACACTTGTACAATGTCTTCTATGTTCTGCAGAAGTTTTCCAAGGTCTGAAAAGATAAGTCTGATGACCTGTTGGGCTTGAAGGCATCAAATGTATAACAGAGAGCCTTCAAATTGTTATAATCAAAAATAATTATCTTATTTTCAATAACAAAAAGCTTACATTTGCTAAGTGCGTCAATTGCATTGATTGACAGTGTGACCACATGGGGGCAGTGTATATATTCATCTGCAAAGATCAATATACAGTATTTTACGGACATCAATGGAGTATTCGTTTGGCCTCATCAGTGCTGATAACAACAGTATCTTAGGATATTCTTCCTGACTTTAATAAAACAAACTTTTTAGTGCTATATTGGTCATGGGAAAGAAAACAAGATAAGAATGTGTGGCTACCTGATGATGACATATGCTGAACTGAATTGGCTTGTGGTCACAAAAAGGGACCAACTCCTGCACCTCTTCCTCTTTTATTTTCAAGTGCTTCTCGGTTGTGCCACAAGGATACACTGTCCAGCATCCTTTTCCTGGAGCACAAGAGAGCCGGAAGCTGAGGACCTTTGATGTTGAGGC
Organism: Gadopsis marmoratus; assembly: GCA_036023855.1. Lineage (NCBI taxonomy): Eukaryota > Metazoa > Chordata > Actinopteri > Centrarchiformes > Percichthyidae > Gadopsis > Gadopsis marmoratus. The sequence continues at coordinate 2,097 of JAVQJF010051069.1, read as the reverse complement.
AACTAAACAGAAAGAACAGCAGCACAGAACAAACTGTATCAGCCTCACACAGCAGTTCAAAGTTATTGTTTTGTTTCTTACCAATAATCTGAACAAAAATGGAACCACGTAAACAAAAATACACTACGCACACTGTATGGCAGCTCATGTTTGTTTATGACTGTCAATGTTTGTGTTACTCACAGGGTTCTTCTACAGGTAGTTGGATTGTGTAATCCTCATAGATTCTCAGTTCTGACTGTTCTCTAATAAAGGATACAGATAACAATGCTCTTGACTTGCTGTAAAGTTATGTTTATTAGATGATCTTACTATCTTACTGTTTTTGTGTGTTGGATAAAAATAAAATAAAATAAAGACATTTTATAATGCAAATTTGTACCCAAGTCCATTCGGGAAGTCCATGATAAATTTGTTGTGATTCTCCATCTCCCGGCCTTTGAAGAGAAGCTCCTCCATCTCTGTGGTGGGCTTGTCTCCTGGTGATGTTGGAGTGCCAGTCCTTAGGGGACATCTCCCTCCAACCAAACCTCTCTGCTTCACCAGCATCCCACACAGCTGCTGCCGCCGGGCACAGCAGAAGAGTGGCGCTGTCTAAGGTGGGCATAAAAGAGGATGCATAAAGGTCAGAAGTGCATCAGGTTTATTTGCTGAATTTAATTTAGTATATTGATGTCCTTCCTCACCTCTGGCCCTTGTGCCCATGTTAGATCAAGTGAAGGTTTGGCCTTTTCACCACAGTACTCACATTTCACAGGGCATTCTGTCAGTGGCTGGGGCTGAACAACAGAGTTTTAAATTGGACGTATCTGTAACATGAAGCCATGTTGCTATAGATGTGAATTTACAACAGTAAGTAGAAATTTGATCTTATTACTGCTGGAAGAATGGTTGTTAAGTTTATCCTGTGGTTGTCAGACTCCCGATTGTACCTCAGAACCCCTGCTGCTCTGATACAATAGGTGGGTGGGTCACTGACAGACTGTGGACAGCCCTCCGGAAAACTCTTACCAAATCCAGAGAGAAGTACAAATCAAATGAAGTTAACAAGTAAGTTATCATATATGATAGTAAATTAGAAATGTATTGATTAAAAGCAGGACAGAAAAGGAAACTACATTGTCCACTACTTGTTCTTGTCTTGTCTTACATGGTCATCCAGGACAGAATGTGACTCACTGAGATCCTGCTCTAATGTAGCAGCAGCGGCATCTAATGGTAAAGGGAAAGTTACTGTGCATCAGTGAATTAAATCTGACTAAGAAAAGTAAACTGAATAAGATTTAAATGTGCTTGCAGCAGACTCACAGCAAGAGATGGACATCTTTTTGTCTGTCCTTCTGACTGGAGTAAAGCCACTGTGTTCAGAATGTTTGTCCCAGAACAGAATGGGCGCATTCACTGCTTGTTTAAGGTTTCTCTCCTCCTGAAGGAATATAAAGCAGACCAGGAAGCAATCTGATGAAAACAAACATTTCAAAGCCTCATTCTATCTCTATTACACACTTACATTTAAGTTGCAGAATCAGCATATTTACCAAAATATAAAACCAGTTATCATACAGACATGGGAAGAGAGGTCAGATTGACAAAAAACAAAATATAAGGCAAGACACCTATTATGTATGTGGAAAAAAGCAATAAAATATGTGCAAGTTAATACACTCACCTCAATGTGTCACACTTGCTGTTGTTGTCAGTAACCTTGGAGATGACGTAGCTGTCTATGGCAATGTAATAGCATAACTAACTTTGGCTGCTTGCTGACTGGTTTTAATACCCACCAATATTATAAAACACAATAACTATATACTGTATAATACTGTCAAAGTGCTGACTGTACAATCCCTCAACTTAAAGAATAAAAGCAGATCCCAATCTAACATTTTATGTCAAGGCTCCAGTTAAAAAGGATACAATTTCAGATCTTGTTGGAGGAGAGAGATACAGCCCATCTTGAAAGGTTATGTAAAGTAACGTGATTTTTCACCCCATTTGAAAACCCTCTTTCACATACTTTTCCATCCACTTTTTCATACAGTAACAACATGCTTTTGTTCCCCACTCAGTTGGTGATGTGTGTCAGAGTCCTCCTCT
>JAVQJF010051062.1:0-15848 GCA_036023855.1 Gadopsis marmoratus | reverse complement strand
TGCTCAAGGTGGAATTGTAGGGTCTGTAGATATAGAGTTGGCTTGAACTTGCTCTATATTTACAAGTGCTATGAGATAACTTTGTTATGATATAGCGCTATACAAATAAAATTTGATTTTGATTTGATTTGATTTGAAGTGAACATTTTGTCCTCGAAGTTGATGTGTTGAAGCAGGAAAAATGGGCAAGTGTAAGGATGTGAGCAACTTTGACAAGGGCCAAATTGTGATGGCTAGACGACTGGGTCAGAGCATCTCCAAAACTGCAGCTCTTGTGGGGTGTTCCTGGTCTGCAGTGGTCAGTACCTACCAAAGTGGTCCAAGGAAGGAAAAATGGTGAACCGGCAGCAGGGTCATGGGCTTGTTGATGTGCGTAGGAAGTGAAGGCTGGCCAACAGAATCCAACAGAAGAGCTACTGTAGCTCAAATTGCTGAAAACATTAATGCTTGTTCTGATAGAAAGGCATCAGAACAACACAGCATCGCAGTTTGTTGGATATGGGGCTGCGTGGCTGCAGACCAGTCTGTAAATGTTTGTACCAAATTTCATGACAATCCATCCAATAGTTGTAAAAACATTTCACTGTAAACTAAAGAGGTTCAGGGTCATGGGTTCGACTAGCTGACCAATATTGCAGTAAAGATAATCAGGAGTTTAGAACAATCATCCCAATATAAATGTTCATTCTGGTGATAGGATTTGTTTGAATAGCCCAAATTTGAATTTGGATTGAAACATTTTTTATTTATGGATAAAATAATTCAGAAATACAAGTTGGGATATATGATGTGTGTGTACTGAATGACAATGGCAATGACATGATTTAGAATATTATTGAATTTACTGTAATTTCACATTCATTTTTTTATGTACATTTGTTCCTATATACAGTATATGTCAATATATTCATTCAAACAACAAATGTTGTTTTTGGGAGGAAACTGTACAATAGTGCTGAATGCTTTCTGATGTGGTTAGTTTTGTAATGTCCCCAGTCTGCAGGCTGCAGTGGTGCAGAAGGAGTTCAAGCTGATCTCATATCCTATTTCCCCTCAAGGTAAACACCTCATTAATAATGTTGAATAAATCATGCGTTGTTAACAGTGTCATTAAACACATTTAAACTCTAATTGATTTGTAATCAATCTCACACCCAACACCATAAATCATCCCCTCCCTAAATGTGTAGGTGTTTAGCAAGTTTCTGTGTCCATGTAGATATATATTTATCCATTTAGATATATATACTGTATATACATGGGTTGAATTGCATTCACATAAATAATGAAGGCATATATACAGATGTATAAATAATGTGACTCATTTTATAGCCTTAGAAATTATTAGAATAACTGAGCCTTATTATATGTATAACATTTTTTTAGACACAGTTGAACTATGCAGTTATCCAATGTGCCAACACCAGAAGCATGTGTTTGTATAAGGGCATCAAAGTGGTCATCCACAGTTAAACTTAGACAGCCCTGATTGAAGGGGGAGGGAGGGTAGGTGGAAAGAGGATATTGACACAGCTGCTGTGTCACTAAAATACAAATCTAAATGCAGCCAAGCTCATTGTAGTGTATATGGCCTGATTCTCCTGCTCCCTGTAATCAGATCTTCACGTCTCCCACTCTCCTTACACATTACGAATGACAATCCATGTAAATCCATGTATCATATTCGTACTTTATATTTTATGCTCAGATCAAAAATAGGAATCCGTCTGTCCGTCTAGGCTATATCAAGCATGACCATGACAATGTTTTTGTAGAGACGCAGTAGGGGCAGATAACATAAATAATGGGAAACGGAGGGAACACGGACCATAGAGTCTCCAAGAATTAAAATCTCAGGTCACTCAGTCTCAGGGTTTCCATTGTAAATTGAAAGCTTCAGTCAGAATTTTCAGCCAAGAGTTAATGAGCTAGCAGCATGCAACTGAGCTGAATGATCCACCTGAACTGATGCTTGCATGAGGGGAAGCACTAAGGGAGTAAAAGGTGGTTCTGGTGAAGGAGAAAAAGTCACTGGAGCTGACACCACCTGTAACTTTACTTTTTAAAGAAGCCTTCTCTGGATCCCTCTGTTTTAAGTCATTTTAGATCCATTTCTAAGCTGCCATTTTTATCCAATATTTAAGAAAACAATGTCTCCACTGATTTCTTTTTCTGCTCTCTGCACAACACTGTGACTGTCCCAGTCAAGGGGACCAATGACTTACTGCTTGTTGCTGATGCAGGCCTATATTTTAATTCTCCTTGACCGACGTTCATTTTACTCAAACACATACCTGTAAATAGTAAAATCAGAGAACTGATCATTTTGCAGTGGTCTCTTAATGTTTTCCAGAGCTGTATATGTATGCCCTGGGGAAAATCATGCATAAAATAATTATTTAAACAATTTGCATTGCTACACAGATGATAGATGCAACATGATCCTATAATTGTAACCTAGTACTAGCCTAGCCTAGCCAATGTATCCTATATTATGTCCTGCCTTGCTGGAAAATTGGAAATATAAACATTTCCAGCAGTTGAATGACTCACAATCAGTAATAATTATAATCACCCCTTCTGGCCCCAGAATCAGTAGCATTAACAATCTCCTGTCTAGTTTGGATGCCTTATCTAATAATGTTAAACGGGCCCGTAGTCTAGGATAACTTTTTCACCCAGAGTTGTCTTTCGATGCTCAGGTGACTAAAGTGGTGCTTTGTCCAACTGAGACATTTAAGTCCCTCGTTCCAGCCGACACCTATTCTTGACAGTATAACAACTGGTGGATCTGTTGTTTACTTATCCAGTATTTGCTCTATTCTTATCTTTATGTTTCACCACTCTGTTCTATTATGTCCACAGTTGTTTTCAGTGGCTGATATGAAGATTTTCTTCAGGAAGGATGTCCCCCCCCCCCCAAAAAAGTGAATATTTCAAGTGGCAGAGTAGAAGAGGCTGGAACAGAAATAGATTTTTAATAAGGCATGTTTGAATGGTTTAATTTGTGCAGACAGCAAGACAATTGAGAAAAAGCAGCTGCAAATAAGGTGTAATTTCTGTCAAACGAAGGAGATGACCTGTAGCTCCCACTGGAGTATTTATTTGGCCTCTTACAAAAGGCAGTTTACAATGATTCATGACTCAAATACTGGCATAACCTATCATTTACATGAAAATGCTGCAGAGAGTGCAGAGAGAGATACATTGAATTAATTACTGAGATCGTGGCTTTTATGGGGTTCAATTTATGAGGTCAAGAAACACAAGCACACGCAACCAGGTTGGAAAGAAACCAACAGTTTTTGATTATCTAAACCACTTTATTTAATCAAACTGAAGGAGAGCACAGCTGAATTTTTGGTAATATCCCTCATTGCACAAAAAAACTGTATGAGCAGACAGACTGGTAATAAGTAACTTAATACTAGGCTGCAGTAGAAGAAGTGTTTCACTGCTCCCTTTCACTGTGTCTGGACCTGTAACCACACCCAAACTGGAACCCATCCATCCATCCATTTTCCTCCGCTTATCCGGGGCCGGGTCGCGGAGGCAACAGGCTAAGCAGGGTTATCCACACGTCCCTCTCCCCAGCAACACTTTCCATCTCATTCCGGGGGATCCCAAGGCGTTCCCAGGCCAGTTGGAATATATAACCCCCCCAGCGTGTTCTGGGTCTACCCCGGGGTCTCTTATCGGTTGGACGTGCCTGGAAAACCTCCAAAGGGAGGCATCCAGGAGGCATCCTTGTCAAGTGCCCGAACCACCTCAATTGGCTCCTTTCGATGCGAAGGAGCAGCGGCTCTACTCCGAGCTCCCTCCGAATGTCCAAGCTCCTTACCCGGTCTCTAAGGGTGAGCCCAGCAACTCTTCGAAGTAAACTCATTTCGGCAGCTTGTATTCGCGATCTCATTCTTTCGGTCACTACCCAAAGCTCATGACCATAGGTGAGGGTTGGACTGCACAAAATTTCATGGCAAATTTATCCAAATGTTGTTGAGATATTCCAGTCTGGACCAAAGCGGTGGACCAATACACCAACAGACTGACATTGTTATCCAAAGAACCACATAGCTAGCATGGCAAAAACAAAATCAGTAAAGAAAACCTCTAAATATCTAAAGTAATGTCTGGTAAATGTGAGCATGCTGTGTTTACTTATGGCACATGGCACATTTCTCAGCAATGTTCCTGTTATTTGAACGTACTATAATCTGTAAAGGTGCATGGAGCAGCTTTTATTCATGTGTTCAATTGCCAAAAATGGCAAAACATTGTCACCTTGTCAACATGTGTAACAGATGAGCCGGGTTTCCTGCACATGCCAGATTGTTATTCAGGTCATGCCAGCAATATGTGTAAAGAAATATCTAAGGTCGCAGGACCAATATGATCGCACTGTGTTGTATTTGTTTCAAACTCTTTCGTATGTTATTCTCTCTCCTCTTGTTTGCAAGAGAAGGTGGAAGTTTAAAGAGCACTGAGTAACTGTACAGTGAATAGTAAGACACATAAGGCGGCGGGATTGTGGTGCCTTAAGTGCCTTCTGTTGTCCTTTAATTAGGCGTCATGTGTTATTTCTGATCTTAGCACACCACACATGTATTAACTGGAACAGAAACCATTGATGTCATGGGTTTATAGTCAGTAGACAGAAAAGCCCACTCTCCTTGGAGACATGCCACCACACCTACCCTCCTTACATCTAAACAGGTTATGGTGGTAGTGACATGTACTTGAGCTGCTTATTGTGTGGGGGTAGTGCATTTAATGTAACTGAAAGAGGCCAACATGCATTGTGTACATACAAAGAAGGCAAGAGAGAGTGGGATTTACTTTAGGTTATACCCCGTGAGGTTGGGAGAATTTCAAATGTAGCTTACAAAGCAGGGAGGACGCATAGCACAGGCCACAAACTCATGCACATGGAATGTGTTACTCTCCAGTGGAAGTCCATTAATTTCAAATGAGAGAATCCAATACCGAAATCCAGTGAATCAGGGTGGCAATGTTGTATGCGTCCTATAAAGCGAGTGCTGCTTGGCATATACTAAAGGCAATGTATGTAAAAAGAAGATTCAGTCTGTAAATCAGCTATAAAGGTTTATGATGTAACATTTAATGACCATTTTTCTCCAAACACTACAGGACTCACGTGAAATGTACGTGCGGTTGGTTAGCAGCACAAATCCATTATAGATTAAATGTGATCCAGGTGTAATGTTGTAGGCACATGGCGCAGTATGTGCTTTTGCCCCTGGAGAAACCAGTTCGCCTCAGGCTTTGTGAAAGCATTTTTTGTGTTTTCGATAGGCAAACTGTAGGTTACTAGTGCCTGAGGACACACCGCAGCTACGTCAGCAATAGCAGACATACAACCTTTGCAGATGCTAACGGCTTTGCCTTAAGGTGAAAGGTCGAGCAGTTGAAATCTGTACCAAAAAAAGAAGGCGGGCAGCTATTGCCAGCCTTTAGCTTCAGCAGCATGCTGTGTGACATGTTGCCTTTGAAACAGACACATGTATGTTTGGGGTTAAGTGCAGGGCGGTGGTTTACCTTAGCTTAATCAATGGGGTCACTTTAATAGGAACGGACTAACTTGATGTGGTTCAGATCCACATGAGGTAAATAGTTGAAGTGTGTGTGTGTGTGTGTGTGTGTGTGTGTGTGTATGTGTGTGTGTGTTTGTGTGAGAGAGAGAGAGACCGAGAGAGCGAGAGAATAAGAGAGCATAACAGTGGGTGTACATAAAAATTAATGAGCTTCTTTACACAAGGAACCCAATAACAACCGTGAAAATAATTATGTGGAGCAAAACATTGATGTGTGAAATAACAAAGACAAACATGCAGTGTCTCTTATGTTGCTATCAGCTCCCTAATTGTCCGTGTTTGCCTCTACTGGGCAGCTGGAAGGACACAGTGTCACATATGATGGCAAAAACAAAGCCATGACCCCTTGCAACCCCAGCTTGGAGTGGTTCTGTAACATTCTCCATCCACGGAAAGACATATCAGATTGCAACTGACCCCGGCCGCGCTGCACGAAATCCCAGTGCCGCCATAAGAGGCTTTACTACAGACTAGAGGCGGGTGAATAGGGATAATTTAATGAAACATTAGATGAGAGCACTCCACAGTCCTTTAACAAATTGCTTTTCTGACTGCCAAGCTTGGCTCAATTTGGGTTGCCTGAAGGAAGAGCGGAGTGAAAACACGGGTAAAGAAAAGGGAAGAAAGAGCAGTTATTCACCTGCAGCGTTCAGAGGTTGGATATAATAGTGCCAGAAAAACAATTGAAATATAGAAGATGAGGCGGTTCTTTGATGGCTAAGCCTTCCCTAGAAAGTCTACTTGTGGATTTATGAGAACTTTCCACAGCACAGATTAAGTGCGATGGGAGGCTGTTGACTTCCGACCAGAGAGAGCAGAAGGCACACTTCCTCTTATCCACAGCCACCTATGGGCATAAACAGGTGGCTGCTGGGTACTGGCACCTTTTACTGGCAGTGTGAGTAAAGGCTGGCCTTATTAAGATGCTGGCAGGGCCTAGGGAAGCATTTTCGTGGCATTACAAAGTAGATTCACCCCTCATTACCTCTTTGTGCTACATAGTGTTCTTAAGCTTGGGATTTAAAGCTGGCCACCGAGTAAAGCCTTGAATTAGCTTAATGAGAAGAGCCAGGCACATGACTTGAACCTCACGTGGAGAGAAAGTCACAAACAGGCACTTAGAGCCAACATGATGATTGTGTCTGTGTACTGCATTCACAGACTAGGTGGCTTTTGGTCTTCCTGCGCGGTTAAAGGAGTGGTGACTTGCATGCAAGAGAATGAATAATGTCCACGTTTGTATGCATGTGTCCCCATCCGTTTCTGCTGGATGTACATTTGAGTGCTAATGTGACTATAATTGGGACTCGAGCATATGGGCTCTTTCAGTAATCAGTAATCAGTAATCAGGGCAGAGAAAGGCACGCAACCGTACAACGTGCGTGTCAATTGTACATTGTTCAATTCCACTCAGTTCCAGCGAGTGTATGCTATAGCATTGATGTAGCATGTAGCAATGTTGAAACAAAAACACAGAAAACACTGAAAATCTGTCCTTCATACATTTATGCAAAGGCAAATAACACTGGGACCATCAAAGTGAAATGATGGAACACCTTGTTTTGATGACTACAGCTGCCCAGTAACTGTAGAGCTTAGTATTTTATATTTTATCCAGCAAATTCCCGGATTCATTAAGGTGACATACCCTTCATCAACTTATTTTTTTAATTAGCAAAGACTAATCTCCAAAACATCTACGTAGCCATTTATCTTGTTATCAAATATATCATGTTTCTGGAAAAGACTTAGTATTACATTGCACTGAATTTTCGAAGGGCAATCTTTGATTTTTAGCTCTTAAAGTGACTTTGGTTGCTTAAAAATTGTTCAACCTTAACCTAAGTAGATTAGATAAGGGCTTCGGAAGTATTTAGATTTGTTTTGCAGATTTCATAATAAAATACCATTGATCCCCAAACCTAGTGATTGTGGTGCATTGTATTTTTGCAAAGTCTAGGTGTCGTTAACCTATACTTTATTACAACCTGGGTATTATTTTGGTAGCCATCAGTTCTATTGAACATTGTACTGAGCAAATTAATAGTCCATATCTTGAAATCGCTGAAAAAGGGCAAAAAAATACATATCCCCTGGCTAAGATAATGAAAGAAAATGCTAAAATTATTATCCATATAGTCTATTATACACATCCATCACAGTTTATAGACCCACTGCACTTGCTGTAGTCATGTGGGTTTTTCATCCGAATAAAGTGCCAACTAGTAGTTTGTTTTCGACCTGTATGGCTGTCTGACCTTGTGTTTCTTGCCCCTATGGATCTATTTTTATCTGCATTCCCAGATCTCAGCAATTACTTTAGTGAGCACAGTCGGTGATAACCACTGACCAGATCTACAAAAATAATGTAAAGTTGTAACCTCAGATTCCCCCTTAAAAAAAATCATTCCACTGAAATGGGGCGAAAAACAACATGCAATTTTGTTTTTTTTTCCCTCTCAGCTAAACTGATAATCAGAAAGTGATTTATGTACAAAAAATAGCACCGATTTTACACAGTAATAATGTCTCCACTCAATAAAATGAAATGAAGGGGAAAGAAATTGATGGCGACCTATGGTTTATAATTATAGATACGAAACAATATCAAGCTGACATGATATGTGTTGTTAGAATTTGATTTACACTCCACAAGGCATTTTTCTCTGAATATGGTAGATTTACTATAGCTGCACACACTGAAAGAGCTTCATAATCATCATCATTGATTGTTTAGTGTACAAAATGGTAACTGGATTGACTAAAGAGATGTGTTGCATTGTCATTTAATCACCACTATGAATGACATTAAAAGAAAATAATCAATAAACAGGGATGGATTAAATGTCAGGCACAGACTGCTAATGATCGGCATTCCGCAGCAGCAGCAAGGTGTGTGTGTGTGTGTGTGTTTTCATTTGAGGCTCTGTGTGCGTGTATCTGCAGGAGTGTCTGTTCTTCTTCTCCAGCGAGGCCATTTAAATTCATTTTCTGGCCTTAGTTCTTGATCAAACACAAAAACCTGTTTTTGCTATCCGGCTATTTCCTCTGAACATTGTCCGCCTGTGCACTGGGACAGAGACATTACAGCTCCTCGTGGCTTTACAGGTCATTGCACGTTGCGAGCAACTGCCAGAGCACACAACAGTTTTTTTTGTTTTCCATCCTACTGACAGAAATGTAATTTCCTGGAATGAGTGTGGCATTCCACTGATCACATCACAAGAAAAGAAAAATAAGCAGGTTGGACTGTATTCAGCCATCAAGAGATGTTCATGCTCCTAGACTGACTTAAAGTGAAGAGTGAGATATGGATGAGCAGAGGCAAGGTCCTTCACTGTGAGAAGAGTTCGAGCTGTAAACCAACAGGGCATATGTGGAGTCAGTGGATGTAATGGTTCTCAAGCATTTCTTAACAACACTCCTGCTTAATACGCAACTTGCTTCACAGTAGCTCTGTGAGCAGATACTTGGCTGTTGGCTCATAAATCAAGAGTTGTAAATCGAGTTCGCTATTGGCTTTAGCTTTGCAACCTGTGACATGACTTTCCAAAACCTCTCAGCTTAGACGTATGGAAAATTACATCCCCATTAACCCATTAGTAAATGCTTGCAGGCCTGAGGTCTGTCTCTACACTCCCACACACTTTCCACAGATCTGTAGTATGCAAGATCTAATAAATGGGTCCATAGGGTTTTTTGTCAGCTAGCACTGACAAGCAGAACATGGAAATCACATTAAACCCTGCATGCATCATCAGCGTGCATGGCAGGCTGTGTAGACAAGTATTAAACCCTCTATGGCAGCAGTCTGGAAAACATACCTTTGATCAGGAAATGTCCAGGAACACAGTGAATCCATAAGCAGCTGTATCTATTTCAGCCAAAAACCCAGGAGATTGAAGGAGCAGGTTTAGACAGCCATGGACTCAGATATAATGCTTCCAGGGCCAGTAGACCTACTTTGGTGTCTCTTTCCATTTCATTCTTAAAGTAACAGCCAGGTTTTTGAGAAAGTGACCCATCCACAAAATTTGAACCTTAAATTTAGTCACAGGGTTGACATGTCTCTGCCAATGTTCTCTGCTGCTGTGGTTCACTGTAGCAGCGTAGTTTGCCTCAGTCCATTCACAAACGTCTTTTGACATCAGTGGACGGTGGGAGAACGCACACAGACTGTGGCTGAGATACGTTTCTTTACACCTGAGGGATGTTGCATCAGTGCATCAGTTTCTGTATGGTCTGTTAGACTTTGTTGGTTGCTAGCACCACTGTGAAGAATGAGACAATATGGTGTGCGACAATTAAAGACCCCGATAACCTCAAGGTACAAGCATTTCTTTCTCCTAATAACTTGTTTCTTTATTACCATCAGTGTAATAATATATCATTTGGTGGAGTTATAATTGCTAAGAGTGGATAGCTGCAGTGTCCCCTTAGCCAATACATAAAATGCTCAAAATTAGCCATTGCCACATTGTCTATTGTGTGTGCAAATTTGCCAGGCAATAAGAAGTGCAGGCAGATGTGATAAGGAGCTTAACAACTAGGTAAACATGCTCACTGGCAAAGCCTAATTGGGCTCAGAGTTTGCCCTTGAGAACTTTGTTACACAATTCACATTGGCATACTGTATGCAGGCACTGCTGGACAGACTCTCACCAGAGAACCAAATTCTCCGACAATATGGATGGTGCTGAAGTGGCTACCAACACAGGATAAGCGTCCACATAATTAGCAAATCCATTTGTCACTAAAAGGCCTGCACCATGCTAACGTTTAGAGTACAGTGTGACGAACCACTGGACTGTACATAAAGAAGTTGAAAGTAGCTCCACCTCCACCGGCCACAACAGTAAAATGCCTTTTACACATTGATGCATCAGTATTAACAGTCTAATAATGTCAGATATAATCAGTCATATATCAGTCAGAATGAGTACTTTTACTTTTGATACTTTATGTACGTTTAGCTGACCGTACTGATTTAAATTGCAGAACATTTACTTGTAACAATTTGTATGCTGTGGTGTTGGTATTTTTTGAATACTTCTTCTACCGCTGATGGCCAGTACGCTTGGCGGATTGTCTAACAGTGTGTGAAACACGAATCCAACAGCAAAATCACAGACAATCACAAGTAAATGTTCTGCACTTTACATTTCTGTTGGGGTGATGAAGGCATGGTTTGAACTTCTCTCTCAAGCTTTCATTTTTTCATTTTTCACACATCTACTTTAGAGACTTGAGAATTAGTTTGTGTTGCACGAAAAATGCTTTCAGGGGGAGGCCGTTGAGACAGAATGTGTGTCGTTAGGGGTTATCTTAATTTGTACAATTCCTAGTGTCAACACCATAAAGAAACAAAAACCTTGAAGAGTTGAACTTGGAGAATTATTGAAGAGAGATCAGGGAGCAGTATAATACACCCAGAAGGAGGCTGTAATGTCAGACTCTTCAGCCCACCTTCGAGTGTCGCCCTCTGAGGCATTAACATTTTTGGATGACACGTTGTGCGACTAGTACCAGCTAGTCTTTTATCTCAGAAGTTACCAAATGTGGCCTTGTAGTCTACGACAACCACCTCCATTTACAATTTCAGTTTTGTTCTGAAGCAAAAGAGACCAGTGAAATTGAATCTATTTGACAGTAAAGTTTTCCATCTAAAGCTCTCTGGTTTCTCATAGTGTAGGGGAGAAAAGAATTATGGCATCACCTTAGAGAGTAAGTAGCAAATCCCTGAGAGTTGGCGCAATCCTGTAGATTTCTCAGCCAACCTTTCTGCTAATGGAGTTGCAGAACTATCTCCTGCAAATTGCGCAGAGAAGCTCAAATGAGGCAGTGGAATGACAGGCAATAGACTGGAAAATATGAGAAAGAGAGAGGGCGGTGGACTCAGGCTGATGTTTTTATTTGCCTGTGCAGGTGCCCTGCAGAAATCTTGGTGGGCAAGTGCATTCAAATCCCCAATGTAAAGAAAAAAGTGGAATTGTCCATCTTTAATAATGACTTTTGATGTTGCTTGGTTTCGGAAGTCCATCCAGGGGTTCAGAGGAAGGTTTGGAGTTGAAATCCTATTCAGTCACTATGCATTTACTTGGTTTAGCTTCGCTTTAGAGGCAATCAAGTTAATTTTGCTAGAAACCTTGGTACTGGATCCATCACTCTGTAGTTCAGATCACATTTGTTATCAGTCACTGTGACAAAGAACTTTCATTTACAATGGAATTGTTATTGTGAAGTAAATGGACTGGGTTTGATGAAATGATTGTGAAAGTGTTACCATGTGCAATAGTAATAACTACAGGCAGGCAGGGCAAAGGAAAATCATAAAGGTAAGTTTTTAACATGTGTCAACACACAAGCTTTGGGTTGTAATTTTGGATTGATTTTGAGTCCAGCAAAGCTGAATTGTACTACAAAACTAACCACTATTGTCATTCCTGACAACTGATGTCCCAGTCTTGTGTGAATCATACAACACAATCAAGTTTTTATTCAGTAGTGAAACAATCCCAGAAGGTCATCTAGTAGAAAAATGCAATGTTATTATCTTTTCGCTGCGCTATTCAAAGAAAGATGGGTGCTTAATGATATTCTTTGGTGACAACACTCAAACTGTTATTCTGTTAGAGAAAAGACACTGTGCGCAACATAATAACTACCACTGAGGCAGCTGTATAAAAAGCTACAAGACAGATCTATTGTAGAGCATATCTGAAAACACTCAACGCTTGCCAAGATTGTCATGATTCATTTTGTTGCAGATAATGGCTGACTTATCTTAATCAATGATGCACTGAAACATGCAACTTCCTTGTTAACTTTTCATCTTGTATTAGCTAACAAAGCTGTAGGTAGCCAAGAGGCATAATGACACAAATGGTACAGTAGATTTTCTTTTAATTAACATTGGCTAGATGGAGATGAGCACACTCAGTTTGAAAGACTGATGCGATATTGTAGGTTGAAAAATCCACCGTATGTCAAGTTTGAGGTTGAAAAGTCAAGCTAATGTTAGGTTGAAAATTCTAATTCAAGCTAATTACAATATGTTTTAGGTTGAGAAGGGGCTAAAGCTAAGTTAAAGGTTAAAATGAAGGCTAATGCTTATTTAAAGGTTGAAAAGTCAAGCTAATAATAAAAGGTTTTAGGATAAAATATTAAATCAATGCTATGATTCAAGGATAATGGCCTGTATGACGTTTTAGTGTTCTTAATGTTAAGGTCATTTCTCACCATTGATTTATAGTGTAGTCTTCAAATACATGTGAATTGTCTATATGGCATGCTCACACTAAGACTAAAGTCTAAAGCAGTGGAGTAGCTAATCTACTATTTCTACAGTAATTTGGAGGGATGGAGGGACTGACTTTTGATCCACAAGCAGATATATGGTCTCATATATCTCAACACCAGTGCTAACTCTCTAAAGCATTTATTTTCAACCGGAGCTTTATGGTTTTTGAGAGAGGGATAGCTGGTGTTGCTCTGGCTCACTGGATGTCTGTACTGCCTCATGACGATACACTATAGCGACTATAGAAGGACACTTCAAAGAAGCAACTGAGATAGCATCTGCCCAATCAGATCTCACTTTAAGCAGGATAATAGCATTCAGGTCCCCCAGAGGCAGAAACGAGGATGTGTCATAAATTATGAATTTCTATGAGAACAGATATGGATGGCGGTGCCAAGCAATTATTGGCGCAGCACTTTCCTCCAAGTGACGCTGGCTGGGGGCTGAGTAATGCACTCTGCAGGCGTCTACCCCCAAAACACGTTGAAGTGATTTGCAAAGTCAGCGTGACACAAAGATGTGCCCCAATTATCACCTTGACCCGAGGCTCTATGATGCGGTAGCCTCATTACCTGACCCGCAGGGCAGAATGGTGGGAAGCAACAGTGAGGTCAAGGTGAGAGGAGCCTTCTGAAATGATTGAAGGTGCACTCGAAGATATTCTAATGTAAAGACACCTGATTTATTAAACTGAACCTACAAACTGGTGGTGCAACACTTAAAATGGGCTCGTCCCAGTTTTTTAAGATTATTTGTTTGGACATTTTGCCATTCTGTTGTCATCATAAAGGATGGTAATACAAAATAATTATCAACCTCGTTAAGGCAAACCATTTCTAAATAAAAAATGTCTGTTTTCCCAGACATGATAGTTCCAAAGCAAAACTTTTACTATTGAAAGAATTTGAAAAGACCTCACAGACAAATACTAGATACTGATTGGCTTGTATTGGCGCACCATGAGACCAGTTTTAGTAATTGCCTCACCCTCCCTAATGTATTAACCCAATTTATAAGAGCTCTTCCGCATGGCATTATGGCTTCAGGATTTGTCTTTTTCAGAAAAGCCAAAGCAAAGTCAGAGTTTGTAGCCACGATAATCACAAAAGAACGAGTAGAAAATTAACACCTTGTTTTTATGTCGACTTTCTTTGTGATGCATCTAAACAATTCCTTTAAGATAATGCTAACCTTAGAGAATGAATCTTAATCCAGACCTCAGACATGGTTCTCCCTTCTCTAAAATTAAAGGATTAGATGCCACACAAAATGTCTAAGAACTGTGCCAGTTCTCATTCTCGCCTGCTCTTTGCCTCTCTTCATTGTTTTCCTGCAGATGAAAGAGTGAACTGATGAGGTCGAGGACTTCTTCCTCAGCACACACAGAGGCGACACCTTGCAACGTCCATCCGTGGCAGGAGGGGGAAGACTTGGGAGTGTTTCTTGCCTGCAGGAGAGATTCAAGGTCAGTACACACACGCACACACACACACACACACACACACACACACACACACACACAGAGTCAGGTTTGAAATCAAATAAATAGATGATATAATGATAGAGGGAGCATCTCCTTTTCTATTGGCTGTGTTTGTATTAAGTGAGTATCAAGTGAGTTGATAAGGTTTTATGCATGAGCTGCATCACCCTCATGAACAAATAATTGGAGAGTAAATGAAGAATCTGTTCAATATCTAACACGGACAAATTGATTCTTAACAAAATCGTGGTTCAGATGAAAGAAAAGAGTTAACTGACAATTCCCAAAAGTCTCTGTCCTTGCTTCCTTTTTCCTTTGTGTCTTTTGGTTTAATCCCCTCTTCCTTTACTCGGATTGTTGCTTTCTTCCTCCTTCTGTCCTTTATCCCTCTTTTAAAGTGTCATATATCTAAAGAAAATCACTAATCAACGCTTCCAAATAAATATTGGGCCATGCAAGGTTTTTTTTCCCCTGTGAAGTCCACAAACTGGGAGGAATTTGGATTTTAATTGCTTCCCCGTAGATTGCTGCCTCACTGAGAAACTGGTTTAATTGCATAAGAAAAGAGCCACTTGTGACCTTCATTGAATCCTGCCAACTACAGTTACTGCAGTGTTGCATTTTCAGGTTATTTAGCCATAGCTATGGAAAAAGAAGGGTGATAGTCTGGATGTCTGCCTGTTTTAGATGTATGTTGACAGCAGTTTCAAAAAGCTTCAAAGCTTTACTTTCAACAAGTGTCAGTCCAGCAAAGCTTTCCTGACAGGATCATGTTTACTGTGTAATTTCCCAGCCTGCATGTGTCAGCATCAGGCGTATGGAGTTGTTCAGTGTTGTCATTGCACTACAAGCTAATTAGACTTGCTTTTAGGTGGCGAGCGAATGGATAGTGAGCTTGAAATGAAGTCCAAGATCACAAGTGCATCAGCTCCATCGCCATCGGTGTGTGAATGGGTGAATAAGACCAATGTGTAAAGCACTTTGGGAGCCATTAAGGTTGACAAAGTGAAGTAAAGTCCATTTTACCATCAAAATTTCTTTGCTTATTTCAGTTTTATTACTTACTTCTTTTCCTATTTATGTTCCAGGTGAGTTGGCCAGCCATCCTTTTTCAAATACACCATATGGTCAAAAGTATTTTGCCACCTGCACATTATACCTACAGGAGCTTTAATGACATCCCATTCCAAATTCATAGACATTAATATGAAGTTGGTCCCCCCTTTGCAGCTATAACAGCTTCCACCATTCTGGGAAGTCTTTCTACAAGATTTTGGAGGGTGTCTGTGGGAATTTCTGCCCATTTACCCAGAAGAGCATTTGAGAGGTCAAACACTGATGTTGGACGAGATGACCTGGCTCGCAATCTCCGTTCTAGTTCATCCCAAAGGTGCTCAGTGGGGTTGAGGTCAGGGCTCTGTGCAGGCCAGTCAAGTTCTTCTACACCAAACTC
>JAVQJF010051056.1:0-21577 GCA_036023855.1 Gadopsis marmoratus | reverse complement strand
CCCCCCCCCCCCCCCCCCCCCCCCCCCCCAACAGAAGCAGGTCTTGGGGCATGCGCATGCCCCTTTTACAAAACCTCCTGAGAGAAGATTGGTGGGATATAGCTGTGGGATACACAGATGCCCATTTTTTTAGCAGGTTTCAATTACTAATGTAGAGACAATCTATGAAAGGTCTACGCTACATTTACAGCGTACGTAAAAGCTAATATGTGACTCAACAATCCTAAACAATCAATTTGGAGAACAACTTTCTTCTCTTGTACATGGAGGGGGACGGCCAGCCCACGGCACCCATCTCCTCACTTCATTCCAGTCCTCCACCCCTGTATGCTGCCTCATCCCACCTGGTCCCCTCTTATAAGTGGCTACAAACAGGAAATGAACAGAGTACTGTAGTACTTGCAAGTTAAAAGCACTGAACCGTTGTGCACTTAGAGAGACATCTGACAAGAGTTCAGGGGGTAGACCCCTGACTGGGCTTCCCCAGGCCTCATCCACATTACTCCATGCTGTTCTCAGCACACCACAATGTTCAGAGCAGGCCATTCCCAGGGTCGATCCTGAGCAGGGGGTCAGAGCGGGGTGCAGTGTCTGAGGGTAAAAGGGGGTGGGCATGACATGCAAAAAGCAGTTAAAGCTGAGGAAGAAAACAAAAAAATGCCAAAGTATGTAACAGTGAATCTCTTTTGATTTCGTGTGGGGGAGAAAGGCAGTTGGGGGAGGAGACAACAGCTCGTGGCAGCTTGGGGCAAGAACAAGCAGGTGAGCGGTTGTAAACTCAAGGTATCAGGTAAGGACTGGTTGCTACCAAACATTCAAAACAGAAAGCATTAGGCTTTTGCTGCGGCTGGAGAAGAGAAGGTGTTATCAAAATCTCGAGACTCTCCTAATATTCTGTAAGGATTCATCAGAGTCCACTGACTGAAAGCGGAGTCACAAACCAGCTCAGCTGGACTCTCCCCTCTGTGATCCTCAGGAGAATGTGAGGTATCCTCCCATCTCTCCATCTTTCCGGTGCTCTGCATTCCTCAGTTGGGGTTCTGGCTGGAGATGAAGCTCTCGCTGTCCTTCCAATGCAGTGAGCAAATACATTGTGATTTCAAAGGATGCTGCTTCCATCCTGAGAGAGTTGATGTACACATGTGCGACTGTGCAGGGCAAAAAGCTTGCAGTGTCTAGTTTTAAGCACACTTCTCTGATTTCAGTTGATTTTCTCCATTTTTATTTCTCTTCCTCAAGTCTCAAGTGCTTTCCGTGTATTCTTTGTCATGGTAAGTGTATGTATGTGTTGGCATGTTTGAATGTGTGAGCATGCGCGTGTGTGCAAGTGGTTTCATCTCAGGAAACACTGTTGGTAATAATCAGAGGAATCTGCAGCAGTGTCATGTTAGCCTTAGTTTCAGTGACTCTCTCCTGTGCTATTTACAAGTAGTGTGTGTCCAGCTCCAGATGGCATACATCTGTCTCAATCTTCTTTGTCTTCTTGTCCTTGGCTGGCACAGAGCTTTTTGTTGTTCTTGTACAAAGTATTTGTCTTCTCTCAGAGAGAATGGTTTACACATCATAGTTGGGGAGGGGGTAAGACAGAGGTGCCAACGTGCCCAGTGGGTTAAATGACAAAACATTCAAGACGAGGGCAAAGAGTGGTCCTTCCTAATTGGAAAATATGACTGCCATGAGTTGACTCGGGGTGTATAGGCACATAGGGGCGTGGAGCAAAACATCAATAATTTTATTGTTTATCAAGGCAAGATCAATAATTTACCTCAGTAAGGGGACTGGAGGTAAATCAAATCTTGGTAAGGCCAGGTCCATAACAAAGAGTTTTAGAATATTATCAGTGAAAATAGGGAAACTGAAATCGGAAAATCTATAATAGTTTTCACATTTTCTTTTTGCCCAGTGGACTTTGGTTGGTACCTCTGTTTTAACAACGCCCTTTTCTTCTTTGTTGTTTTCTCTTTCTGCTCCTCTACTCATCTCCATCATCCTTCCCCTTATCCTTCTTGTCCTTCTTCTCCTTCTTCTTCTTCTTTTTCTTCTTGGCCTCCTCTTTCTTTCCGAATGTGATGAAATCGCTCTTGTCGTCCTCTCCTCCCTGGTTCTGTCTGATGGATATTATGGCGGGGGAGCCAGGGATGATGAAGGCTTCTGGGGGAACCTCGCCAGGTTTCAGGTGCTGTGGTGGTGCACCTGGACCTCCGGGGCCATAGCGAAAGTGCCAGCTGTTGCTATCTACACCAGCACCCATTGGGGGTGACACCTCTCCACCTTCAGCATCTGGAAGAAACATAGAGAGATGGATGATAGGTTATTAAAATTACCAAATGTTATAATTTCCTTAAATCACAAACATCAAATTTGCCGGCATTCTATTAAACACACTGTGAATTGTAATGTAAAAAGAGAATCTTCTTCAGATACACTGGGTGACATTTACTAAGCCTTGTACATCTCATCTGTGATGCATTCTGCAGCTAAATTACTAATGAATGTTATTTATGAAACACATGTGAGGTACAGATTGTGTCTGTCCTTCATGCATGTTATTGATTTGAGTGAGGATGAACAAATAACCAGAGCAGACATCATAAGGGAGGTTGATAGAACGCAGTCTGCTGGATTTACAAACGTTCGCTCAATTTACAGGGTCAGTTTTATGTGGAAATGTACCCATCTCTGAAGAGCAGGTGCAAATATGAGCAGGTGTACACAGTAAAGTGGCAATTGTAACATTTAATGCGCACACAACCTCTTTTATATTATAATAATAATAATAACTTTATATAGCACCTTTAAAAACAGAGTTTACAAAGTGCTTTAACAGACAAAGCAAATACAGAATACTCAGAAAGCAATAAAACAAAGCAGTAAATGATAAGTAAAATAAAGCAAAACAAAATCAATATAAAGATAAAAGATTAATAAATACAAATAAAAATAATTAAAACCAATAGGTAGCGATAAAAGACGATATATAAAGACGACATCACATGAAAGCAAGTCTATAAAAATGGGTTTTAAGAAGTGATTTAAAAGAGGTTACTGATTCTGTGAGCCTTATCTCCTCAGGCAGGTCGTTCCAGAGTCGAGGGGCCCTGATGGCAAAAGCACGGTCACACATAATATATTTATTTATTACTGGCTATAATACTCTCACATTCCTTCTAAAAACCTGTTAGGTAAAAAAACAAAAAAAAAAAAAATGATTTAGCACAGATTTCTATAGGATACAGGGGTGGCTAAATTTAAAGTTGAGCTTGACGTTCGCACGTTCTTAGGATGACAGGTACACTGTGGTGGGCTTGTATTTTTTATAAGCAGTCTTTCCTTCTGTGCATCATTGTATGTTCTTCCATGTTTTTGATTTTATTAGATGTATATTTAATGTCTCCTACTGCATTAGCTCCACAAACCTTTCTATAGATAAATATCATGCATGGTCAGATTAACTGCAGCCTGTCGTTATGTAGTTAACAAGAACTCTATTTAGAATCACTACATTTTGACTTCTCCTCAGACAAATCCCTCCACTGAACTGCACCTCTGAGCTCACAGAACGCCTGTCACTGGCAGTCCCAGTGGCTGATCATAAAATGAGCAAATTAAATAAAAAGGCACAAGTGCAAATCTGCAATATGATATACATATCAGGGCTACGGTGTCAAAACCTTGACTGCAAGGAGAACTCACTGATGTCCACAGCAGCCACTGTAAAAATATAATCGGTCAATAATGAGTGGCGTCCCATGAGGAACAGCCATGACATGCTGTAAAAGATGGGAGGTGGTGGAATTTAATGGGAGGTTTCCAAGAGACTGCTAAGTGGGCAATGAATCAAGGGCTCCCTCCTGGCCAAAGCCAACATCCGTGGCGCTGTTTGATGAAACATTAAACCCTTCATCTTTATGTTAAAGGCTGAGAAAGGCAATGCTGTAAAGCTGTAGTTTATTTAGTGGAATTTAACTGTTTTGCAAGAAAAGAAACACTTAACCTTCATTGAATCATGTATTTTCTGCCCTTTTCTACATAGAAAGCCCATGTGTGTTTGCTCAGATGTTTAAGTATGTACAATTTTAATGTTTAAAGGAGTTAAACCAGTAAACTGTCTCTTAAGGTGACTGGTTCTAGTTGAGCAGCCCAGTAGCCTCCTGGTAGTTAACAGACAGGTGAGAAAACACCTTTCACCATTAGCACAGGTTTCGTATGCTCTACGGATCTGCCAATGGACAGAAGTGTTTTGTCATAAATAAATTACATGGTTAAAAGGGTGGTAGCATGTACATAAGCAACGGACTGTTGAAAAGCACACTGGTAAGTAAAGTGGATGCAAAGCAAACAATTATTCAGTAATTGGCAGTTGTACCCATAATCAAGACGGCATTGACAACCAACCTGACTAGGCATCAAGGAGTGATCGCACCCTTTCTTCATTGCGTGGGTGTGTGGCATTACATTTATTTCTATGTGCAGTATATAACAAAACAAGCACAGTCTACCAGCAAAAAAGACCCCGTCACTTAGGCTCTTTCCTCACAGGAATGACCTACTTGCCTCACATATTCCTTTTACTTCTATGTCTCCTTTTCTGAGTTCTTTCCAAAGGGGAGATTAACTGAGCCGGACTCCATCCAACCAGAAGGAACCGTGTCTGGAAGAAGAAGCTTGACCTCATGAAGTACCAAGGGCAGAGAATACCAGCTTCCAATCTTATCTTACTATCCATTACCCAGCCGGCCTCAAAATATACACACTGTTCGGTTTCAGTTCTCTTCCTGCTGCACATCTTAAACAAAATGAACGGTCATCCTAAATATAGTGGGACAAATGTAATTCTGACTAAACTATGAATGTGCTGTTGGGTGTAAGCTGACTTGTGTCCAATTATGATCACCTGAGTGATACAAGAGATGGTGGTTAAAGTGACCACAGGGACATTACGTCAATGAGACAGAACATGAGTCTCGCATGCAGTTACCCCGTTTGTGTTAATTTGTTCCCCTTTTCAAATGTAATGTATTCCAATCTTGTTTGCGCTTTAATTTTTATCCCTGTGTTTTATTCATATTTTGCTCACACTCCTTACTTGTTTTCCCTTCTATATTTTCCCATTTTCAATTACCAACTCTCAGTGAGATCTACTCACAGTGACGGATTAATGGAGTAAATCCACGGCAAACACGACGTCTGCTGCTTGGCATACAATCCTAATCAGTCATAGAGGCACGCACTGCTGCAAAGCTCCTCCTTCTGCAGGGAAACTGCCCAAGTCAAAGCAGACAATGGCATTAAATGTTTGGGGTTTTTTAATGTGTGAACTTAGAGGTTCCAGCTTCTCCAGTGTAAGGATTTGCTCATTTCCCCGGTATTATAACACTGTAAATTAAAAATGTTTGGGTTTTGGACTGTTGATTGGAAAAAACAACCACTGTAAAGATGTTACCTTTGGCCTTAGGAAAAATGTATGAGTAGTTTTAATACTTTTCTTACATTTAATGGATCAATTTATTAACCAACAAATTTAGAAAATAATGTTTAATTAGGAAAATAATTGTCTAGTCTGAATTGTCATTTTCAATATTATGCTTAATTCCCTCAGGTACATTTAAAAAAGTCAGACAGACGATTGCACAAGAATTAAATGGGTCATTGCATTTGACTTGTTCCACATCACAATTCCCCAAAAAAGCTCTCGTGCTTTCACCGTCTGCGGCAACACAGCTGCAAGAGCTGCGGAGAGAAGACAGTATTTGACAAAGAGACTGAGAAGATTAGGACAGCAAAGGCTAGATCCAGTCACTGCTTCCTCCACATGTAGACACAGAGACAGCTAGAGTCACATTCATTTAAAAAGGCGAGAGTCTTCCCCCAGTGGATAAGGCCTCATCTGACTCCCCAAGCAGAAACATGACCCTGATTCCATAATCTCAAAAGGAAGGCAGAAACTGAAGAAAAGGAACACAAAAATACAAAATGCTAAATACTGGAGAGCTGGCAATGCTTTGCTCTGAAGTGTCCACTCCCTTGCCTCTAAGAAATGATCTGTCTAACTCAATGTGGGGACTTGATGAGACACCAGTGCCCCCATGCAAACTTACATTCACAAACAAAACAACACCCTGGAGAGTGCTGAGTCATGCTGAGAGCAGACAGGTGGGACAGGGTAAGGCAGGGTGGCTGTCGTGAAAGGGTCAATGTCTTTCAAGAGTGTTACAAACCATGGCAAACACTAAGTCTGTGTTAAACTGAAAAGGTCATATCATAATAGCCTTTACTGGTTTTTTTTCTTTTTTGCAGGGGGGGGTCATTTTGCACGTTACAAACAATATGAGCTTTCACTTGTGATGCCACTACATATCTGTTCCCTTTACATTCAACTCCTTTCATATTTATCTTCTCTCCCTTTCTGTTCTTCACCTCTTCCTTCACCTCACCCAACACTGATCTGCGCACAGCCATTGCTTCAATCTGATTTGTCGATGGCTGTTGCAGAGCAAAACTTCCTCCCTCTCTTTTCCCGGCCACTGTCTCTCCCTCAGTTCCTCTGACCTTTCAACTAATCTTGCGTGAAAACTCAGCCCGTCAACACCCGTCCCTCCCGGTTATTGACAAAGGTCTTAATCATGGCAATCAATGTTTATGGCAACATTACTGTGATTGGGTATTAAACAGCTTGTACATCAATGATAATTACCGGACACATTAGAGACGAGGATGACTGACTGTTGCCCCCAACTCTATTACTCTCTCTATGTATCTGTAACATGCACAGTTTTACACCCTCTGTGTGTGAAATGCTAGAGTGACACAAGCCACTGCAATCAATGATTTTGCATCACAGAATCTTTTCCATATCGCCCCCCAGAGTTTGATCTCTGGAGTCTTTAATCCAGCATCCCTGCCTGTGACTGTCCCTTCTCTCCCCTGTGCCGCCCCAAGGTTTTCACAGCAACTTAAAATCACCCAAGCTCCATTTTGCCACGTCTACTTTATTCATCCCCTTGTCTCGCCCTACCATCGGCCAGTTGGGCAGAAGCGCAGTGGAGCGCAGTGCAGCGTTACATAACAAGCTGAGGAGGAAGAAGAGGAGGAAAAAGAAGAGGGGCCATGTAAGTGCAAGGATGCAGATATGAAACACGATGCTCACCACCAAAACGGATTGTGGGAGGGAGGGGGGAAAAATTGATTAAAAAGATCCTGAAGGTGCAATTCTGTTTTTTTCCACATTGCAGGAGAAGACAAATCTGTGAATGTTGTGATAGCAAACAGTCAGCTGGGACCACACCCTACTTCAAGATAGAACCTGCGTCTGTTGGTGTAGCAGCGTGTCCCCGTGTTGATCCAAATAGAATGTGATGCTGCTGTCTGTTCAAAACCTAATTCTTATTCATGTGTCTGTGCTTTCACTGAAATGCCTGGGTGGTGACAGAGGAATATATTTTTGTGCCTGCATAAATTACCATATATTCCCCAATCTGCTAAGAGCAAATTAAATGAAGAAACAATTCTGCTGTTGGTAATAATACAATGATGGCTGATTGCAGATTTTGAAGATAAATTATGCCTCTGCATATGCATATTAGAGTGTACAATTCTCTGTGTGTGTGTGTGTGTGTGTGTGTGTGCGCCTGTTTGGGTTTCATGCCAGGTTGAGCACCTTGCTGTCCGCTCCCAGCTGGATCATGTGGCAGATGGTGGACACAAGCAATCCCAAGTGACAGGACTTAACACAATAAAAATAGCACTGAATGTAGGTGTATGTGTGGGATCTTGAGTTGTTATGCATGTATGTGTTAGTATGTGTAGGTGCTATGGTTAAAAAAAAGAAGTTGAAATTGATTTACTCTCCAGAGAAAAATAGAGGGAGGGAGTTGGCAATATATCTAAAGACTCAAAGATCGCAGGATAGGAACAAAAAAACCAAGAGTGACAATAAAGGAAAGCAAATAACTGAAGTCGAACTGTTATGATATAGCGCTATATAAATAAAACTGAATTCAATTGAACAGGAAACAGATGGGGTGCAGGGATTCAGAAACAGTGAAAAGTCCCTGACAGCCTCTGCACTGGTCTGTATTTCATCTTTATCAAATACACCTTAACAAAAAAGACTGCAGCTCTAACGTATTATATCTAGCCTTGAATTGAATCAACTAAGTTTGTCTCTTTATTATAAACTTACAGTAAATGTAAATGGATTAGGTCACCGTCATAGTTGCCACAGAGCAGATCATATGGTCAAATCCTGAGGCAATGAAGGAGCAAAATAAAGAATAAATCTCCTCTTGACCACCTTTTTCCTCCATCATCTCTCTACACACCCTCACTTGGCCTTTGGCTCCACCCTTGAGTCTATGTTTGCTGTAGTCAATTACCGTTAACTCTAATCAAATCTGTCTCTGTTCCTCTGTGAATATGATTCTCTCTGTGTGTAGGTGTGTAGGTGTGTGTGTGTGTGTGTGTGTGAGAAAGTGATCTGGGTTGATTCAGAAAACACCACCTCCCCAGTGATTGTAAACTCACTCCTCTGCTCTCTCCTTCACTTTGCACCTCTTACCTCCAACTCTCACTCCCTCCTTTAAATCTGTCACTCCCTCCCGCTCTGTTCTAGGTTTTGCTCGTGAACGTGCGTTTCAGTCAACGCCGCCCTTTGTCTTGTCCTTCACCTGATGCCACAGTCTGCTCTCACCCCCCCCGCCTCCTTTTGCACCACACCATATGTTTGCACTCCCCTCTATATAGCAGCCCCCCCTTCCTCTCTCTCCTGCCAATATTAAGGGCCATGAATGGTTGCCGTGGAAACTACATCCTCTAGTGAGGCAGTAGGACATTGGTAGGAGCCATGGTGACAGAGCTTGTGCTGATGGAGAATAGTGCTGCAAGCTCTCTCTCTCTCTGTCTAGTCTAACCGCTCTCCCCTAGCAACAGCAGCCTCATGCAGCTTCCTCTCGTTCCTTTGCAGACCTTTCTACAGTCAATCGCTCTTAATTTGCTCATTGTCACTCCCTCCCAAACGGTTATGGTCCATCGCTTCTCTACCTTCCTATCCACCTCATCCTTTATTGCTTATTCTCTTGTTCCTTTTCAATCCCTCGCATTGCAACCCGGCCATCTCCCTCCTCCCTCTCTGCCCATCTCTCCAGGGGATGGATGCAGTTCTGCACAGTTCTCTCTGAATCCCTATATGCCCTTGGTTTAGAGACAAAGCTGTGAAACAGAGGGAGAGACAGAGGAGGAGGACAGGCAGGGCGGGGGGAACAAATAGGGAGAGAGAGTTCGACAGCAAGCAGAACCCTGATTTCATTAATGTGGGTCTGTTAATCTGGGCGTGGGCTGCGCTCCATCTGTCACAGCAGGAGCAACACACAAAGCAGGCAGACAAAACACACTTGGAGACACAGCCAAACGCACACAAAAAATACAAAAAATAAACACAAAATAAAGATGCAACGACACAGACACAGAAATCCACACGCTCGAAATCAGACGGGAAGAAACATGGGCGTTGTCGTCTGTACCTCCGTGTCGCACACTGAAGCAAAAAATAGACAAAAAAGCACCCTGTAGGTACAACACCTAGAGGGAAACAATTCCTTCAACAAGCCAAACTCTCATATACTCCTGCTCCCCACCTAAGGACCTGCCTAACAAAGGCGATTTAGTTATAAATAGAACAAACTATGACTCACAGTGATTTGACAGGCCACATTAAATCAATATCTACATGTCATTTCTATGACAAAATAAACAGCACCACCTTGACAGTCAGAACACAAGTCTTTCTTAGTCTTGTCCTCCAGCTAGGGAAATGATATTTCATATTACCTGACCCTCTTAACCCAGAATTATCCTCAGTCCAACCCTAAAAGTGACCTTAAGCTAATAGTTCCAATTTTATCCTGGCTAACAGTGAGATAAAGAAGGGACAGTTATCCCTTAGGCAAAGCAAGATTAGCATGTACACAATGTGTTGTTTTTGCACTGCCATGGCTTAATTAGACCACCTTAAATCCTCACCAGCTGATCTTGTTACCACTGACCCACCCTGAAGACATCACTACTGCCTCTTCTCTTCTCTCTCTCGTGTTATATGAAGTGTCTGCTGGCTACAAGTCCTCAGCCAAGGCAAGAAATCAATGGCAAAGCTGAGGAGTGTGTGTGGGAGGTACAGTAGTTACTGTGTGGGTAGTTTGTCTGCCTGCCCAGCCCACCGCCTCCTGTCAATAAAGGACGCCAGCCCCGGCCATCTATTCTTAATTACAACAAATCATGTAGTCATCCTCGCACCAGTCCTGCCACTGTACACACTTATGTCTAGTTATCTCACCTGTCTGCGCCTTCATTTTCCTCTACCAGGGCACTCTACTCTCCATTTCACCCTTAATCCTTTTCAACCCCACTTCCCTTTCATCGTGAGGAAAGTCAAGAATTGACAACTGAATTTGTCTCAATGCACCAAGGGGGCTGGCACGATGCATGCAGTGCGTCTTCGGTCATAAATCGTGGTTAGAGGCAGGGAATATGGCATCATATGTAATGACATTCACATTACAACGTCCATGAAATGTCATCTAGCATTGAGAATGCTGTCATTTAGAGTTTTCTTATGCTCCAGTGTTCTTGTTCTTACGATCATCTAGCACCGTTTTCCTCTTCTGCAGGGCTTTGTTGGAGCCTTGGTGAGGATGGTCAGATGGTCATAAACATTCAGCCTTTTTGTCTTTTGTAAATAAAGTGACTTCTTGTCACCGAGTTCAACCCTCTCCCGTCATCAACATAGTAAGTATAATGCACCAGTCGTTATGAGCGTGGTGGATCTGCAATTTACCCGCTGAGGGACTAATAAAGAATCTTATCTTGAAACAAAACATTCCAGCCTCGCAATATTTCTGCACACCTGACGACAACAATGCAGAAGAAGGAGTAAAACGTTAAAATTAGACATAATGGTTCTCAAGCAACAAGCCAAGTTCACGCTTCCATGTGCGTCACTCGCCTGCAGCTGCTTCACAGCAAAGGAGCTGCCAATAATTACTATTTTATTTTGAATAACAAATTTGCAATTTCATGCAGAAGAATTGCCTGATGGCTTAAAGACGGTGTCCTACATTAGAGCAATATTAAAATCTATCACTACAAAATAGTTGGCGTTCAACTGCATGCAATGTAATGCACAGCTATGTAATTTTAACATTATATAAAATTCTTGAAAGTTTAAAAATATATTCAAATATTGAAACGTGATACCGTTTGTTGAGCATATCACACGCCCCTGATCTTGATCTTTGTGTGAGTGTGTGTGAAAAGAGCTAGAGAATGAGAGAGCTCTGCATTAGGAGGAGAGGGACTGTAATTGTGTTTTATTATTCTTCCCTAATGTTTGTCCTCTGTGGCTCAGTGGCTTATGCCTCTGTAAACGTCTGGCTGATAATCCAATCAAATATCGGCTCTCTCTCTCTCTCTCCCTCTTTTTCTCTGTATTGTCTCCCTTCCTGAGGCAGAGAGCAGAGAGATCCATCTACGCCCACGTAGCTTGTGTCATTTCCTCTCCCTGCAGCAGTGGGAAGTGGTGGGAGTGGGTCGGGTGATCTCGTAGCCGATATCTCCATTTTCCTCATTTTATTACGCTCTCGTGTTTTGATAAACTCTAGAGGAATCTCCAGCTATTGGTATCCGATAGCCGTAGCTGGTATTGTCTGGATCAGTGTCATGGATTATGTTGCACAGAGATCCATTTAACTAAAGTGTAGAAGTTTGTCACTATTTCAGACCTTTAGGACTAGACTAGCTCCATGTGTGCCAGGCAGACCACTTACTTTAAGCTTCTTGTTTACGGTGCCTAAGCCAGTGTTTAAATTAGTTGTGATTGGTTTAGATGAGAGTCGCATGACTGATTCTTACCTGCGGCGCTGGATGCAGTGGGCCAGTTCTGAACCAGGACCCCTTGGGCTCCCTGCATTACTGAGGACTCTTCCATGTGCACTGAGCTGGAAAACAAAAAAAAAAAAATATATAAACCATACAAGCACATATTATACACTGGAAAAGGTCTCTCACATATAGTATATTGTTACAACCAATCCATGTCAAATTAAACTGACAGACATTGTTATGATTCTTTCACGTGACTAAAATATAAAGATCCCACATGTCTAACTCTCTCGTGTCCCTATGTTTCCTATAATGCACAATATTACAAATTCATACCATGTTACTCTGCGTGTGGGGGTTAGATATACTGCGCTCAGATTAAGATTAAAAGTATTCACCCTACATTTTCCTGACATTCTCTGGATTATGCATTACAGATGGCCGTTCTTACATTTTCACACTCTGTGGGATTTCAGCACCCTCCTCTCTACTATAAAATGCCACACTCCACTACAAACCACAGTTCTGTCACTGCCTCTACCTTATGTTTAAAAAGGACGGATTATACTCTGTTTTCAAGCTCTCAAAATAAGATTTTAGTCATGAAACCTGTGTATGATTACAAAAACGGACACCGCGTCCATACATGATCCAAGCAAGGAGGGCAGAACCTCTCTTAAAGGGTTAGCTCACCCAAATTATATAAACACGTTGTAGCAGCCATGAACAGGATATCAAAGCATATAGGTAGTAATATGAACTGCCCATTCAATAGTTACCTTTAAACTGCTGTATGTTAACAGCAGATTACAGACTGTCAATCTAGACTTTATTCTCAAGCAAAAACAGATATCCTACTTAATCTGCTATTCTAAAACCACTGCATTGACTCTCAATCTCTACCTGCTTCTGTTCCACTATTATCCACCTGTCCACTCTTCTCACCACTGTCCCTGAGAAAAGCATTTTCTTTTTCCTGGTAAATTTGTGTGCTTCTGACGCATCAATTTTTTGTTTTACTTCTTGAAATCAAGAATCTGTCAGTCTTCATAGAGTACTGAAATTGAGTTTTGGAAATAAGTGTACGATTAAATGCTTTAATAATGCTAAAGACGTTTAAAAGATGTATGAATCTAGATCCCTGTATGCAGTGGTTCTGTGAAGAGCACAAAAGTGATCTGAAGACGGAGGCCATTTTAAGTGCTGCTTAGCAACCATATCATCAAGGCACACTGATAAAACATTAATGGCAAACACTGGACTGATAATACACTTCAGCTAATGTCGGTCCTTCTTTCTAATTCCTTATCATCTCATCTTCTCCTGCTGCATGTAACCACATGGCTCCTCATTGATTTCCAGCATTAATACTTTCTCATAATGCTACACTCATTTGTTTCAAATCATCAAAATGAAGT
This sequence comes from Gadopsis marmoratus, assembly GCA_036023855.1. Classification (NCBI taxonomy): domain Eukaryota; kingdom Metazoa; phylum Chordata; class Actinopteri; order Centrarchiformes; family Percichthyidae; genus Gadopsis; species Gadopsis marmoratus. Next base: position 8,288 of record JAVQJF010051056.1, on the reverse strand, counting down.
CAGACACAGCCACATAAAAAACACAACTAAGAGGAAATGTTGTGGATTCCACTAAAAATTTAACAAAATTAAATAGGTCAGTGCTATTACATGGTGTTTGGGTGCGGTATCCAAAATATTATACAAGCTCTGATTATAGATTACTAAAGGATAGGCGACTTAAAACACATGAGAGGAAGTGAGTCATGAGACAGATTAACAGATTAATATGTTATACTGGTCAATGCAAGCACATTAACTCTCATTAATCCCTGCTGTAATTATGAAAGAATCTGTATCATTAATGACTCTCTGATGGTACACAGTTATTAATCTGACATCAGAGTGCACACATGAATACATATATATACACATCATGTTTATCTACAGCATAAAGACAATGTATAATCTAAACTAGCTAAACATCATCTATGACATGGACAACACATACATTTGGGCCTCACGTCTGAGGAGCAAGAGAAGGATTATTATTATGGGTTTGGGTGTTACAGAGAAAAGCAACTTTTATTTATCTAACAGGGACTGGAAATCCAGATGTTTTCTGTTTACGGCCAGTCTATCCATCCCTATGGAGGAAGTGGATAGATTAGATGTGATAGATGATAGCTATGATAGACAGAGACCCCTTGGCTGAGCCTAACTCATTAAGCCTGTGACTTTTTGTAATTATGGTGCATTCTCTTGTGTCAAGTGTCTTATGGTTAACGTGATCACTGATCTGGTCATGCAGCAAACCCCATGTCCCCCTGATAAGCCATCTTTCCACCTGACTACCTGCCCTTCGTCCATCCCTGACCCCCTCTGCTTACCCTTCCCTCCTGTCAGTTCTCCATCTGTCCATGGTAATATTGAGACAGCCATTTCCAACTGCATTTCTCCTCACTATGTCGCTTCTCTCGTATTTCACATTCAGTTGTTTTCAATGATCATTAAAGGAATAATAATGTCTGCTTATTAAAATGGTATGTTTTTAATCATTTAAGTTTTTTTTCACAATGTAACTTAACTGTGTATTAAATATAAGTAAATGTACACTTGGAATCGGAAATGGGTACTATAGGATGGTGTTTATTGTGTTTTGGAAAAGAGTAATGCAATGTCCCAGTCCTTCCTCCTCAGAACTGCAATCACAGCTGAGCAACAACTAGGAGCGAATATGATCTCAGACATCTGGGATAGGCCAATGGATTCCCCTAAATGTATCACCTGGCTCTTTAGTACAAAGGCGTGGAGGGCTGTGAAGACATTTAGATAATTTTCCTGGTGGCCATGTAAGAGGGACAATCTTTACCCTTTTCATGTTGATGCTGTTTATTCCATTTCAATAAACTAAAACCGATTTAGTGAAATGTCAGGAGCGGATTAGACTGTGTAGCTGACCTCACTGTCAGCTCAACATCAACACCAAGAAGCCTTTTCAAAAAAGGTACCATTATGACCTGACATTACAAACGATGCATTAACTGGTTCTCCAGCATTAACCAACTGATGGTAACCAAAAGGGTGTTGTCAGATATATGTAAGATAATATGTCTGAGTCCAAGCTATCCACTATTTGAGGATATGTTACATGACTCTCAGAATCAACTGTGTACTTGTGTTAGGCAGCTAATTTAAACTTTAAGTTGTCTAAGGTAGAAATCAGTCTTAATAAAGGAGGGTGGGGCTTCAGATCAGTCAGAGAATGGTGCAGGATTTGGTTATTTGCTTGAATCTTATGATGTGGGACAATAGCGTACACATGTTTTGGTCCTTCACAAAACATAATGAAAGTGACTGGTGAGGTGTGATGAGGTAGTTAGTGCAAAGTGACAGAAGAAAGAAACTGCATGCTTACCTCTGCATTACACCTCCTGCTCTCAGGGAGGCTGAATATCTCCAGTCTGCACTCGGCCCTTTGGGCTGCAAGAGAGTGAGAGGAATTGAGTATTAAGTAACGGCGAAAGCCAATACCATCTCATTAATAAGTCATGGCGATAACTGCTAGTGCATATGTGTCACACACACACACACACACACACACACACACACACACACACACACACACACACACAGCAGTGACAGCTTGGCACCGTCTTTGGAGAGAAACGAGTGATGAATTGAAGCTTGCATGTGCACTCATCTCCTCCCATGCTCACCCAATCTCCTCCACCCCCTCCCTCCCTACTTCCATCCATGTCCTTTAAAACAAATGACAGAAATTTCACTCCAGCAGCCCACTGACCCTGGTACTGTGATACATAGGCCCCTGAGGCTACACGTCCAGGCTTAGTCCACTCAGACTACACTGGTCGTGGTACAGTCCATTACCATTGAAACATTGCACAACTATCACATTACTGTATGTAGTGATAACAGACTCAATTGAAAGCTACAGCTGTCTTCCTATTGTTCTCCATCCCTTCCTCTATCAAAATATGAAAATCAGTCATCATAAAATGATTATATCAAGATGTTTTCAGCGATGCTAGATCGTGGTTTCTGAACAGCGTCGGCTGTATTTTTCCTTTCCACCGTAGCCCCCTCCCTTCTTCTATTCTGCCTCTGTATATTCACCACCCCCTCTCCTGTGCTGTTGAGTTCTTTCTGTTATATTCTCTTTACACTGATCAAATCCTTGTTTCACTTGCACAAAGTCTGCCTGAGTCAGTCCGACACATCTCACCATGGTAACTGCGGAGAACCCAGTATACATGTTACCCTCCGCCCACTGCCCTCCTATCATTTCTGTGAAGGTCACAGGTGGAGGAAGGAGGGGGTAGGGGATGGTAGATATCAGATTAACCCCCTCAGCCCTGCATCTAGACACTAGACACAAAATGGACACCAAACCACTACAACATCTGCCTGTCTGCCAGTGATACAATTAATTTGCAACATATGAGATTTCTGTGTTTAGCTACTAATAAATTCTATTATCACAAAGATATAAAGATACAACATCATAGAACCTGACCAAAATGTAGATCGGGGACAAAAATTCATTAGTGGTTGAGATTCTTTTGTAAAATCAAGCTCACGATGCAGCAAAATGGGCCGTTAACTTGACCACATAACCTAAACCACAGACAGAGTTAAACCAATCTGACTGAAAACACTAAATTCTCTCTGCTTGGCCATGCAGTTCATAAGAGACCCATTTGCAATCCCATTTCCTTTCAAATATGACAGATGTTCACTTGCTGCTGAAGCTGCATTGACCCCTAAATCTGCAGTGGACATTCATCACCCTTGAAATATAATATTTGGTCTTAATGAGAGGCCTGGTATTCCTCCTGGAGTCATTCAAACAGAGCAGAATGTCTACAGGGATACAGAGCACTGCAGCATCTGAGACATTCATCCATAATGGAAACTAAGGGTGCACTTCATTTCTTTGAAGACAGTCACTCCCTCAAAAAGCAATCAGTGGCTGGATCGATACATTGATAGTGAAAGGAAAAATATGTTTGATTGGCATTAAAAACACAGTTAAACAAAAGCCTTTTGCCTAATTTTACCGTTCGCACAACACATGGGAATAGTGAGACAAAATAAATTCAAAATAAAACCAGATTATACCCAAATGAGACTAAATGGCTTTGCTAAACCTTTGCCCTGCTGCGGCATGGCAGTGGCCAAAGGGAGAGGTCTGCTTGGCCATATGGTGTTTATGGGGGTAAATGAAAACACACACACATATTACATACAAGCATCTGGAACCTAAACATGGCAGTCTGATAACACTCCCAAGGGAAGAAAAATTTAAACAAATACTGACAAACAGAAGAATCCACAAATGTGACTGCTACGGAAGATGAGAAACCAATGCATTCTGCTTCCTGAGCTCGTAGGGAGAAACCAAACTAAGTGGAAATAGAAAAAAACAATCCTATGGGTTTTTAGTGTATTCATGTTCTTGCCTGGCTGTACATTGTAAATCGGGGGATAATGAATGCTTTTGGTGTGGCCACTCAACCCTTTTCTCCATTCCTCCCTCCCCCTCCTGAGTGAACACTCCCAGCATGGATACAGAGCTCACACCTCCGCCATCAACACTGTGTCCAATCACCTTTCATCCCCCGCCTCATCTGCACAGAGCCAGCCAATCCACGCACAGCACCGAGAAACACATCGCTGCCAGTTAATTACATAGCAAGAACAAACATGACTGGCATTTAATGAGGAACACGTCAAGTGATAACAGAACAAGTCACCTTACACATTTCTTCAATCCTCTTTTTATCGCTTACTTTCTCTGCGATCCTCCTCAGCACTGCATAGACAGACCCGGAGAGGCTCTGGGGCAAACACCATTATGAAGAAAACAAATAGCTTGTTTTTATCTTAATAATACTGTTCTTATTGTCGTCAAACCTTTTATATGGGAAAACATATCATGAAACCATGAAATTAAGCTCTAATCTAAATGAAACTCAGTCTCTGCCTCATTCCTGCCTTCTTCACTGATTCCTAAACTGTGGCTTACTGCTGAGAACCAGAGAGGTACGTGACCAGAAGAGGATATTTTGGTGCAGAGGATCTGGTGGCCCACGTAGCTGGCAAAGGCTGGACTGTTTCCCAAGCTCTCCCTCTCTGTAGAGATGACCCTTGAATGCCCGCTGGACCTACTGAACTTGAATATTATAGCACACAGCCCACAGCAGACAAAACACACTGGCTGTGTGGGGTCATAGGTGAACAAACTACTGAAATTAGCTTGTTTTGAAAAGAGAATAAGTAACAAGGAGAAGAGAGTGAGATATTTTGATTACAGCTCTCTGGAGAACTGGCACACTGCAACATCTTATGATCTGAATCGCCAAACAACTGGTCAAAGATGGAACACACACTAAGGCCACTATCTTTCACATCCAGCAAATCAGAGCGTGCCCACCTACCCACTAACATAAACGCACATCCCAGAGAAGCTAGCCGCACCTGTGTGTGCCAGGTTTCTCTCTAATATTACGGTGCAGACCTGAAGATAATTGGCAAGTAATGCAATGAAACATATAAAGAAAATGGGGATATCTCTTTTCATCCTGATAGATCATACAGATTTTTTTGAGAGAACTGTAAGGACTAAGCAGATCCTGGGAGTGGCACACAGATAAATGTCCATATGTCACTTTGCATTTGAAAAACAATCTAACTGAAAAAGTAGAAATAAAAAATATAATTATATATAAATAAAAATGTCTAAAACATTACACAGGAGAAGAACAGATGAGTGTCTGCAACAGCTCCAGAGCTGTAAATGTCAGCTGCAATCCTACTGCCAGAACACTGCCCTAGAGCTTAACATTTTTATGGCTTGTGCTTTTGTGTCAGTTACTGCTGCGAGGCAAATATAAAATAACAAAACACAGAGATCACACCAGACACACACCTGAATGGCAGTGGCGTCTGGCATACTGAGACGCCGTACAAATAACTGGCTCTGCCCGCTGTGGCTGGTGACGTAGCCTGAACCCCAGGTGCCACTGTGCGGCCGTCCCGTGTTGTAGAACATAAAGGTGTCACTTCCTGACGTGGCGGTCAGGCATGTTTTGTAACAGTATGTTTTTGTCAAGGAACCATTCCCCCGCACTTCAATATAATGCGGTTCCACTTTGAGGTCCCGGCGCAGGGCCATATTGTCATTTGGTTGCCCTCCGCCTCCTCCCCCTCCCCCTCCTCCTCCACCACCACCACCCCCACCTCCTCCACCTGCAGCTCTTCCTCCACCTGCACTGCCACCCGCAGATGTGCCCCCCTCTGGAACACTCTTCTTGGATACGCAACACGGGGAGCAGGAGCCAGGCTGTGTGCAGTAGGCATGGCAACGCACAATGGCCAGCACGAAGATGGTGACCAGGAACACGAAGGTCGTGGCACTCAGGGCAATGATGAGGTAGAGGGTGACATTGGAAAACATTAGGGGGCTGTTGGGCCTGATGATGCGCTTGGGGTCAGGGGTCAACTTCGGTGGCAGCTCCATCACATGCACATGTATGGTGGCGGTGGAGGAGAGTGGTGGCAAGCCATTATCGCGCACCAGCACTGTCAAAACAAAGGAGGTAGAGTTGTCCTCAATGACACGCCTTGTGGTGCGGATCTCGCCTGTGTGCTCATGCACCTTAAACAGGTCAACGTCTGTGTTGGACTGCTCGAGGGCATAGAGCAGCCAAGCATTCTGCCCGGCATCGCTATCCCACGCCGTCACCTTGCTAACCAACACTCCTGCTTCAGTGTTTTTCATCAGCGTCTCTGTGGTGCGGCTCCCATTGGCAGGTGGGTAGACTATCCTGGGCGCGTGGTCATTCTGATCCATAATGTAAACATACACTGTGGCCACGCGGCTGAGGGGGGGCACGCCGTTGTCCTGGGCTTTAATCTGAAAGTGGAATTCTCTCAGCTTCTCAAAGTCAAAGGCCCGCAGGGCATAGGCCTCGCCTCTGTCGGGTTTGATGCTGATGTAGCTGGCTACAGGGATACCGTGGTTGTTGTCATTGAGGACAGTATAGGTGATGCGTGCATTTTCTGCAGCATCAGCGTCTGTGGCCTTAACAACACACAAAGGTGCACCGGGAGCATTGTTCTCTGTAATATAAACAGTGTATGACGTCTGCTCAAAACGAGGTGGGTTATCATTCACGTCTGCAACGTCCACCTTAAAGGTCATTTGAGATGACAGGGGCGGGGTGCCGCCGTCCACAGCGCTGACGGTGACATTGTAGGATGAGATGGTTTCCCGGTCCAGGAAAGCGGCTGTGACGATGGTGTAGTGGTTGCGGAAGGACTTGATCTTAAAAGGCAAATTGGGCATGATCTCCAGGGTCACTTGTTTATTTGCTCCAGAGTCACGATCATTCACACTGATCAGTGCTACAACCGTGTCCGCCCGGGCATCCTCGCGTACAGGGCTGGAGAGTGAAGACAGAACAATATCCGGAATGTTGTCATTGGCATCCAAAACCTCTACGACTACTTTACAGTGCACTGCCACGGGAGCCGGCCCCTTGTCCATAGCCTGTATGTACATTTCATACGAGTTTGTCTCCTCGTAGTCTATATTGTGTTTCACACGTATTTCTCCCGTGTCCGTGTCCATGGAAAACATCTGCCGGACTCTTTCCGGCGTGTAGCTGCTGAAGGAGTAAAAAACGTCCCCATTGGAGCCCTCATCCGGGTCTGTTGCATTCAACTTGATCACAAGCGCGCCCTTCGGAGAGTTTTCAGACAGTTTCACTTTGTACACGGAGCTGTCGAACGCCGGCACGTTGTCATTGGCATCCAGGACGCGCACGTTGATTTTTGCGGTGCCGGTCCGCTGCGGGGAGCCTCCATCAGCCGCCGTCAGGGTCAGCTCATGGGAGGGCGTCTGCTCGCGGTCGAACGGCTTCTTGAGAACGAGCTCGATGTGCTTATTATTGGAGAAGGGCTTAGCGGAGTCCAGGGCGAGGTGGTCGTTGGGGCTGAGGCGGTACTGCTTCACCGAGTTGGAGCCGTCGTCTGCGTCCTGCGCTCCCTCGATGTGGAACCGCGTCCCGGTGAGCGCCGACTCGGACACCTCGAGCTGGTACTCGTCGCGCGGGAACTGCGGCGCGTTGTCGTTGACGTCCAGGATCTCCACCTCCACGTTGTGCACCTCCAGCGGGTTCTCCAACACCACCTCCAGGCTGCGCGAGCAGGTGCCGCTGAACTCGCACGCGGTCTCCCGGTCGATGCGGTCGCTCACCACCAGCTTCCCGGTTTTGTGATTGATGGTGAAGTACCTCCGGCCGCTGTCCGACGTGATTCGGATTCGCCGCGCGGAGAGCTTCCTCAGGTCCAGACCCAGATCCCGGACGATGTCGCCGACCAGTGCCCCGTTCTCCAGCTCCTCCGGGATGGAGTATCGGATTTGTGCGTGCGTGAGGCCGCCGAGCACGAAGATGACCAGATACAAGGAGAACGGCACGTTCTCCTTTCCACCGCAGCAGCACCGCGCCGCCACAGCCATCGCAGGCAGGCAGGATGTGCGGACGGGTTCGAGAAATCTTTCCGCCTCCTCAGCTTGCTGTGCGTCGCCGCCCGCCTCATTAAAAACGAGGGAATCGTCCGCGCAGAGCTCCCGACTGCGAGCAGGACGACCGCTGCATCCTCTCCGCTGCCGCCGGGTTAACGGGGATCCTCCGCCGTGCACCCATGGCTTCCTTTGTCTGCCTGGCTGCTGCTGCTTTTTGACATTTCTCTATCCTCCTGGCAGGATGCTGCCTCTCGGTCTCTGCCTCTCTCTGCCTGCGATGTGGTGATGGTGTCTGTGGGCTAAAGGGGGGGAGGGG
>JAVQJF010051035.1:0-18194 GCA_036023855.1 Gadopsis marmoratus | reverse complement strand
ATCATTAAAGAAGCTCATGAAGTCATTACAGCTGAGCTCCAAGGGAATACATGGCTCAATAGAACTATGACTCTCTGTCAGCCTGGCTACAGAGCTGAACAGAAACCTGGGGTTGTTCTTATTTTCCTCTATTAAAGATGAGTAGTATGCTGCTCTGGCATTATGGAGGGCCTTCCTGTACATTTTAAGACTGTCCTTCCAGACTGAGCATGATTCCTCAAGATGGGTTGAACGCCATTTCCTTTCATGTTTGCGTGTTATTTCCTTTAATTTACGGGTTTGGGAGTTATACCATGGAGCTAACCTGTTTAGTTTTTTTATCTTCTTTTTTAAAGGGGCAATAGAGTCAAGTGTCATTCGCAGGGATCCTGCAGCTCTATCAACAATATGATCAATTTTGTAGGGACTAACGTCAGCATAGGAATCTTCTGTTAAATTTAGATACGGCACTGAAGTAAATACACATGGAATCACTTCCTTAAATTTAGTTACAGCACTTTCAGATAGACATCTAGTGTAGGAATGTTTGAATAATGGCATGTAGTCCAGTAACAACAATTCAAAAGTTATTAAATAATGATCTGATAAAAAAGGATTCAGATGTTCAATATCAACACCGTAGACAAGAACAAGGTCGAGGGTGTGGTTAAAGCAGTGAGTGGGTTCGTGTACACTCTGACAGAAGCCAATTGAATCTAAAGATGATCTGTAAAGATGACATGGGTTTGACAGTCTCCATTTATTAAGCAATGGAATATTCTTCAATTTCTAATTGAATTAAATTATAAATACTAAGTAATTCAATACTATTTTCATAAAGGAGAGCACTCACTTGTTAAATGAGAAAATTAATCAGTTTGTCACTTTCACAGTGGAAAAACTCTGCTTTAGTTGTTTTTATGTACTCATTGGACATTGTGTTCTTAAAATGCATAGAAATAAAAATGATTGTCTCCTAAACCACAATGTTAGATTTATTCCATGAACAACAGTCACTGGCTACATTGATCACAGCATCATCTCTAAAGTATTTGTCTTTGTAAAGTCAATATTGTGGGATTGCCTGGTTACAGTTCTGTCTGAACATCAGTGTGTGACAGACAGTGTCTCTGACACTGCGATGCAGAAAGCAATATATTTTCTTCTTTTAACCAAATTAATCCTGATTGTAAATTGTTAGCGGCTACATGCTTTGGGAGGGAGCAGGAGTTTCATAATCTGACAGTCCTTTCAGTCCGTTTTTGGGGTTTCTTAATCTAAATATGGAAAAGCAGGTAAGTACTTAATCCTACAGCTGAGAGAGGATCAGTACAGGAGCCTCAGCATCATGTCAAGTCCATGTAAAGCAAAAATAAATGCATGTTCTGAGTTTGTCACAACACAGAAAAATGTGTTACCACCCAAATTTGAATGATTAAATAAATTGGCAAGTATATAAAATTTGGTTTCAAAACTGTGAAAAAATAGTAGTAGTATTCAGTATTCTCTGCACTGAAAGTCTGTTGAAGACGCTGTTAATTAACTTCACTCTACCACTGAACTAAAGAAACTAAACATTTATGTTGTGTGCTAGACCTCTCTATTAGACACCTCTGTTACACATCATAACTAGGGAATATTCTATTCTGAGTTACAGTGCCAAAGCATATGCATACTCACTGTGTGTCCCTCGTGTCAGTTTGAGTTTAAGAAACCTGCAGCATGTCAGAAGGTATGCACCAGAACCTACGACACCAACAACCCACCAGACAAAGCAAAACTGGACTTCCTCAAGAAAGGCATGTTACTCAACTACCAGCACCACTGGTATGTATGATTCGCTGAAATAAACATATAAAGTGAAGGAAAATGCAAACACAGGCATATATGCTTGCACACACATCAAAACATTAACTGTATACACACTAGAACACGAATGAATGTTTCCACTAAAAGGAATAGTTGCTGGAAATAAAACATAGGCCTCTGTAACCAAACAGGAATTGTTATGTCAGTATATGAAAATGTATTTCTGCCTGCAGTTAGAAGCATCATCCCATGCCACACACTCACGTTCTGTGTGTGTGTGTGTGTGTGTGTGTGTGTGTGTAGGATTGTGGATAACATGCCAGTCACTTGGTGCTATGATGTTGAAGATGGACAGAAGTTCTGCAATCCTGGTTTCCCTATTGGCTGTTACGTCACAGAAGCAGGCCGACCCAAAGATGCCTGCGTGGTCAATGTGAGTGGATCACACAAACAAAGCCCGCTTTAACAGTATAATTACAATTTGATAAGTGTTGTGTATGAACATCTCCTCCTACACATAATAAAGCATGTGTGTTCCAACCTCATGTTTCTTTACACATATAAGGATTCCCATCAGTCCTACACAATGAGGTATATAGTGTTTGAACTGAAAAAGGAAATATAATTACAATATCAGATCTTAATTACTTCAAATTGTAATCCTACATATTCACAAAAGGAATAAAACCATAGTGTTATGGCGGCTATGGCTCAGGAGGTAGAGCAGGACATGCATTAATCCCAGGGTTGGCGGTTCAATCCCAACTCCTCCTCCTGTGACTTGATGACCGTATTTCATAGTTGGTTGAATGTGTGACACTTTTGACTCAAAGGTCATTGTGACCTCAAAATAGGTTTTTTGCTATAATTTAAGAATAAATTGGGTGAGTCCATATTTCCCACACATATTCACTGGGATGGCACAGTGAGTAAACCATAACTAGCACAGTACGGGCGTTCCTACATTTCATCCACTCACGTTACTGCAAACAATGTTTTGTATTGGAGCGCATCTAGCTATCATGATTCTGTGAGTGAGTGAATGAGTTTCACCTACAGCTCATAGAAGCTTCTCACCTAAAAATGCCAGGATAAAATTAAAGCACAGCATTTTATGTAGCTTTTCTCTATAAGGATCCATCTTCACACAGTAATCAAGTACATGTGAACCTGTTTAGCCAATACATCTATGTGCTGCTTCATTAATCAGTTCAACAATGTACACTGAAATCATACATATGTATCATTAATATAATAACTTCCATTTAGTCAAAAAATATACCTTTTTAATTCCTGTCTAAACAGATATGGATGTAATCTGCGACTTGCATACAACCTCAGAATGGTTCATATCATACACATAGCTGTAACTGTAATAAGACATTATTAACCTATATTATGATTTTAACTTTTGTGTCTTGGTTTTATTTTGCAGTCTAACTTTAATGAAAAGGATTCCTTTTACATCTTTAACCATGTGGACATCACCATTCATTACCACATCGTTGAGCATGAACAACTTGGAGCACGACTGGTTGCTGCTAAGATTGAACCCAAAAGGTAATGAATGATGCTTTAAGCTGATATGGAGGTATCTAGTCAACATGAAGATGCCAGTTGTTTAGCTTGGTGTGGTGTTTGGGGTATTTTTACATTTGGGCCAACTGTAAAACGTTTTGTGGATGCTAAAAGCGCTCCGGTGCTGTGCCCTGGTATGAAAACCATCCATTTCCATTGTGGTATTAATTAGCTTTCCTGTAATTTCTGCCTGCATTACGATAAAAAATCTCAATATGTAAATTGGTGGACTTTGATCTGAAATCTATTTCATTTGACTCTCTCTTTCTCTGGCCAGCTACGAAAACCCTAATGATAACAGCCCTGATTGTTCTGGAGGGCCAAAGTTCCTGAAAAACATACACACAGGAGTGTACAAGATCCCATACACCTACACAGTCAACTTTGTGGTTAGTACAATAGTATCATCTTCATGTGTTTATTTCTGACCATGTTTTGTCAGGCTCCAATGCAGACCTGAGCTAGAACCTGAAAATGGACTAATGCTGAAATTTGGAGTAAGTGAAAAACCTGTTGTATCCTGTGTAATTATATTGTGGTAAAGACTTATCACATGAAAACAGAATGGAACAGTGCAGTGCAAAAATGTCAAATTTCATTTGACCAGATTTTTGTTTTTTTGTGTGAATTCCTGATTCCTGAAAACTGCACCACCAAGCTGTCATCTGTTTTGGCCACATGCTAGGCCTTGTCCCAACTTTCTTCTATGTATTCATTCAATATAAAGTAGTGTTTCTCAAAGTACTGTGCTCTAGAGGTGGATGTGGGAGCAATGCTCACATCAAGGGCTCTATTTTCGTGAAGTTGTAGCACAATGTGATGCTTTTGGGTGTGCCAAACATACTTTTGGTAATTTTGTGGCCAGGCTTGCCTTGTGCACCTGTGGTGAACTTGGATACAGGGTGGGATCAGAAACAATACATTATCTATGATTATATTCAAGTCTGTTTTTATTTGTATAGCCCAGGGGTGGCCAGAGACTAAGAGCCACATTTTTTACTGTGTTACCGCGAAGAGCCACATCATACACATGGGCACACATGAACATCACCCCATCCCTTCCTCTCTCACACACACACACACACACACAGACCTCTAATCAGCCAGATTTATTGTAAATGTCACAAATGTCACAAATGTCATTTGGTATAGCCCAAAATCACAAATTTGCCTCTGTCCTTAGACCCGTGATTTGCATAAGGAAAAAATTATATGTTCTAAACTTAGTAATATTTGAAAAGTTTGTAGCCATGATTTCTCATTTATATTGTTAATAAATCTTCCAGTTAGTGACTAGAGCTCTTTTTGCGTTCATAAATCCAACCAACACAATCTTTTTCGTGATGTTTGTCATACATGTAATGCAAAATGCATGTCTAAGAGGAGGTTCCCTTTAATCAGTGACTATAAAATTTTACATGTATTAATTGCTTGCTAATTGCAAAAATATAGGAACAGTACAGACAGTAATGTTATTCTAAATATTTAGTCTTGTGTATGTCTATGGGTGACCGAAACTGCCATAATCAACAATAAATTAATAAATTACTCCATAAATTAATTAATATGTAAAAACAAATAAATAAATAAAAAATATACATGTATGCACTAATTAATTGATCAAATGTGACATAAATTGATATTTACTTAGATTTAGATTTGACATGGCATGTTGCATTGTAGGTTGGTGAACTCTTGCCATTCTTCGTCATTTCCAAATCTGAAGCAAGTGTGGACTGGCCGCAGACTGGTCTTTCTGATGCAGACTGGCCAAGTTGCTTAACTTGTATGTAACTTGTATGTAAAATGCAACTTTACTCATTGGAGGAGGCATACAACCACGGGCATTGATTCTAGTTTCATAATAATGGTTTTGGGAGCATTCCTTTTACTCCAATCTGGCACCAGTTCAATGGTGTTTTCCCCAACGTGAATATTAAGGATTGCCATTAATGTTGAAGCCAAGTAAGCCTTGATTTGCTTACCTTTACTCGTTTTCTGGTAGATTGTACACTTGGAGACCAGTTTTGGCTTGGTCATGGTCGTCAATTACTTTGGAATGTTTTAACTCCAGAAGCTTTATTTTTTTTAATCCTACTGACTTTGTAATTTGGCTTGTTCGTAAACATCAGATGTGACTGCATCATATTTTCTGTCCATTGAAGTGGTGGTTTTAGCTATTTGATCAACTTTGTCAGTGCGAGTAAATGTTTACAATTTTCGTAGATGTATTGTTTATGTTTACCTCATTTGCAAGGCTTTTGTTTGCATCGTGTCTTGTAGTTTCTCCATTTCTTTGGAACACAAAGAGGTTGTTGTGACACAGGCCTAGCCTCAGGTGAACATTGTCTGCATCCAGTAGACCACTGCTTTCTCTCTTTTGCAGTAGTGTTCATCATAGTATTACTAGGTGGTCAACCCATAATATGCATAACAAGGCCCTGCACCCTGCTGTCTTCTTTTTAACTTTGGGGACAGACATGAGCTTCGAATTGTCAAGAGTGGAGAGAACGGGATAAAATATAAAGTTTATGGAGATCAGACATATATGAAGGTGCCCTGTCGAAGCGTAGTACAACACTCGAACCGTAGTACAACACTGATTTAATGTTGGTGTTGAATATCTGAAATTTATTATATCATATTTTCCTTGAGGACCAGATGGGTCTTAATGTAACAAAAGCTGTTACAGCCTTCCCAATTGGGGCTTGAATGTGTGCATCTGTCCCCTCTTTGCGCACAACTTCCAAGGTTGGTGAAGGAATTGATATCTTCTAGCTATGCTCCTTCCATTCGGATGGGTTCATCACTGGTGTTGATGTGCATTGCCTTGGTCTTGTCTATGTTAATGTAAGGCTTGTCTTGACCAATGTTGTTGCTAACATGTTTGTCTTTGCTTGCATCTATGGGTGGGTGGATGATGTTTAGGCCAGCGATTTTCAACCACTGTGCGCCGTGAGAGATCGTCAGATGTACCGTGGGAAATTATCCAATTTCACTTAATTGGTCCAAAAAAATTATTTAGTTATAATTTGCCATTGTTGAGTGCACGTACCTGCAATGTAGTGACTGGCAGAGTAAATACTCTTTCACGTCAGTGGGTGGCCGCAGGTAGCTAATGACCTTGTTAATTTAAGACAATAGAATTAGTTATGCATGCGAGAGGCAGCAGTGACAGATGGATAAATATTTGAAAAGAAAAAATGCAAACTCCGAACTGGGCCCTGGACAAAATTCTGACCCAGATGAAGGCCCTAGTATGAGTGGTGGTCAAAAGAAAACAAAAACGGTGAGCTCGAGGCAATACAGCGAAAGTTCTTTTTAATTTGGATTTACTTTCACCGGAGAGCCAATGGCACCAACTCCGTGATGCTTGGTGTGTGGGGAAAGGCTATCCAACAGTGCCATGGTCCAAAGCAAGCTTAAATGCCATCTCCAAACGAAACACCCATCACTTCAAAACAAGAACGCAGAATATTTTGTTCGCCTGTGTGAACACACTGAGAAACAGGCAACTTTAATGAGGAAAACCACAAAGGTGAAAGAGAGCTACCAAGTTGGTGAACTCGTAGCCAAATCAAAAAGCCTCACACTGTGACAGAGACATTAACACTACCTGCCTGCAAAGCCATTGTAAACGAGATGCTCCGCCCTGATGCGGTTAAAGAAATAGCTTAAGTCCCTCTCTCAGATAACATAATTGCCAGACATATTGATGATATGTCTGCAGACATCGAAAGTGTTGTTTTGGAAAAGATACGCATCAGTCGGAAATTTGCATTGCAACTTGTTGAGTCTACGGATATTAGTGGACATTCTCAAGTCTTGGCCAATGTGCGTTTTGTGGATGGAGACTCCATCAGAGAAAACTTCCTATTTTGCCAGAGAAAACAACAGGAGAGGAAATTTTCAATTCCTGCCAGCACATCAGCTTTGTGGTCAGCTAAACGGCTCAGGTTTCATACTGAGTGAGTATACATAGATTGAGAGACTATATTGTGATTATATATACTGTTTTAGGCTACAGAGTGTCATTTTATAAAATCTTTGGTTGGTGGTGTGCCGTGGAATTTTTTAACGTAACAAATGTGCCGGGCCTCAAAAAAGGCTGAAAAACACTGGTTTAGGCTATGTCTTCTGCAAAGTCCAAATCACCTAGCTGGGACCTTTATTACAGATTAAGGTTTGATATTAGATAAATATAAAGATAAAGGACTTTATTACAGATTTTTGTTCCTCTGTCGTTCTTCTCACGATCCAGTCCACTGCCAAGAGAAAGAGCAAGGGGGACAGCAGTCAGCCCTGTCTGACACCAGTGGCCATGGTGAAGGCATCTGTGAGGCAGCCATCATGCACTACTCTGCATGATGAGTCTTGGTATATCCTCTGTGTGTTGGTGATGGACTTTTCTGGTATGCCGTAATGTCCCATGAGAGCCCACAGGGTGTTCCTATGTAGGCTGTGGAAGGCCTTCTGAAAGTCTATGAATGTCATGTAAAGATATGTGTTCTGTTCTAATGACTGCTCTATGATGATGTGACCGCTCTAAGCAGACTAGATCATGATGGAACCTTATAATGCACACCTCACCTGCTCCGGACAAGGTTATGTTCAGAGTTTTGGATTTAAATCGGCTATAAAAAGTACCACCCTATAACTAATCATCTATTTGGAAATGGCTTCATCATTCTTGAAAAGTCCCTGGACCTAGGTGCCAGAATTGTAAAAGTGTTCAGAGAGCGAAGTGATCCATTTCGCTCTCTGAACGAAACTACACACCATTTTGGATTATGTTTTATGCTTGGTCCTGATTTGCTGCCTAGTCCATTTTACACTTCTGGTATTGCAGGGAATAGAACACCTATTATAAAATGCATTAGTCTATTGGTATTTCTCACAAGTTATATTCAATAAATAAAATTAATTTAAAAAAAACTAAGGTGATATTCATGCATCCTTCATTATAGGACAGTGTCAGACCTAAGTGCAGTTCGTATAATGTGTATCAAGTTTAAAATTTGCATCTCTACAGTGTGCAGATGTCAAATTAAATAAAATAATATTACATAATTTTTCAAAGGCATTCAGATTGCATTGAGTGGTAAAATATATTAACTTACAAATTTACACAATTATGAAAGTTCTGCCAATATTCCTCTCTTGCCTCATTTGCAGCAAATGTTGCTTTTTGCTGTAATACATACATTTTTGTAATATATTTTTCATAGCTCTCCATTATAACAACTAGGGGTGTGAATCTCTCACGATTCCACTCCAATTGAGAGATCTACCATGTTGTACTTTCCTGCTTGTGTCCACCTTGTTTCGCTGAGCCATAGTACTGCCAGTTTGTACTTTTCCACTTCCACTGCTATCTGTGTGGCATTCCTGGTCTCGTACATTGTTCTAACATTCCATGCTCCTATACTAGTGGTGAGCTTGGGTGTAAAAAGGGGGATTAACTGCCAAACGTCCTGATTCATTGTGCTGCATCATGTTTGTCCTGTAGAGGACACCTTGTGACCTCAAGCCCTGACATTTAGATTCATTGTGGTTGCTTCTGTAATCATTATTATCTGCTGAGTGGGGTATTGGCCCACCTAGCTTCACCAGAGCCCCATTAGCCAGTTCGGTTCCATGTTGTTCCGTAACAGGCCACCACACTAGTGGTAGAAGATCACTTTCACTTTAGTAAGTGCAAATTCAGTGGAGTGACATTTCCTGAAAGAAGAAAAGGTTAAAAAAAGATTACTGTTAAATACGTGGGTCTAATGTTGCTGAGAGACACCTCTTTCTAGTACTTTTGAAAAGAATAGTTAGGTTAGAGACTGATCAAAAACTATTTAGAAAGGCTCTGTGGCATGGTGTGGTTTCTTAGGTAGAAGTTTAATCACAGCAGTCTTTATAAGTGTAAGTGCCGGTTGTAAGTGATAAATTAATCATATTTAACATTGTCCAGAATGGCAAGATCTTTAAAAAGTATAGCTAGCAGGAGGCAGATTGTTTGTGTAGAAGCTTACACCAGTTCAGACGATATTTCAATCAGAATCAGAAATCCTTTAATCGTCTCACAGTGGAGAAATTTACATTGTTACAGCAAAAGGTGGACAGTGCAGATAAGAGGTAAAATAACATAGGTAAAGAGCACATGTAATAAAATCAAATCAATAAGTACACATTCATGGTAATAAGTAAGTGAGTGAGTAGCAGCATTATGAGTAAATGAAGTGATGACCATAGCAGCATTATAAAAGTAATGAACCTACTATATGAAGGTAATGAAGAAAGTTACCACATTATAAAAGTAGTGGACATATTAAAGTAATGACCATAGCAGCATTATAAAGTAAGTGTCGTTTTTACAACAGTGTTGTTACAGTTACAGTTAATTAGTGCAAGAGAAGTAGCAGCCAGTAATAACAATAGTAGACTATAAAAGTGTATGAAGTGTATATATTGCACATAAGTGTTGGTATTGCACTACAGTAAGGTTACAGTTCATGTGGTGGTCTATCAGGGTCCGTGGTGGTTGTACAGTCTGACAGCTCCAGGAAGGAAGGACCCTGCGGTATCTCTCCGTGAGACACCGCGGGTGAAGCAGCCTGTCACTGAAGGAGCTGCACAGTGCAGACAAAGTGTCCTGGAGGTGGTGGGACGTGTTGTCCAGCAGAGATGACAGCTTGTCCATCATTCTCCTGTCTCCTACCACCTCCACAGTGTCCAGAGGGCTCCCCAAGACAGAGCTGGCCTTCTTTACCAGTCTGTTGAGTCTCTTCCTGTCGGCAGCCGAGATGCCGCTGCCCCAGCAGACCACTCCATAAAAGATGGCTGATGCCCGCGGCAGATAGAATGGCCTCATGCTAACGGCTAGTAGCTCAATGTCCTTACTGCAAACCTGCTCTTTAATAGTGGTGTGCCTGGGGTTACACCATCTATCTTTCACAAACACAGCCAGCCCTCCTCCTTTCCTCTTACTCTCAAGAGAGTCTCTAATTTTGTAAGAAAACTAACAGGGATTCAACATATGAATGTTGTGCTGCTGATTTTAAAGAAGTAGCTGCAGACAAGGAGCTCACTTTGTATCTAATCTAATCTAAACCAGGGTATAGACCTCTTTGACGGTCTTGTTTTGGTAGGTGTGTGTGTTAGAGGCTGTGACTTTCATCATCTTTAAACACCTTGCAGCCCCAGGGTGGAGAGGTCAGATTCACTGTAAAATAAGTACACAAAGGCTTGATATAACTGAAAGATTTATTCATGGCAAACGTCAGGGTAGTGGGGATCAAAACAACAACACAAAGTTCTCCCTTTTTAGGGTCCCTTATTCTGCCTCCTTCGTGTCCGTGACGGGTAGGCTGTCTGCAATTTCTCTGTTCAGTTAGCGCTCCTCCTGACTGATCAGCTCCAGTTGTTTTCCACTTCTCTCTCTCATTTGCTGTCGTGTTTGTTTCCTCCAAAGCTCCTCTTTCCTATCTTTCGCTGCCGAATTTATGCTGCTGTCTCGTTGATTGCTTCCCCGTGGAGGCACTCGGGCTGGGGAAGCTTGTTTCTGACTCCTGGTCCGTCAGCATCGGTTCCCCTCAAGGCTGTGTCCTTTCCCCCCGACTCCTTCTCCCTGTACACCAACAGCTGCACCTCCAGTCCTCAATCCGTTAAGCTCTCGAAGTTTGCGGATGACACCACCCTCATTGGGCTCATCTCTGATGAGGATGAGTCCGGCTACAGGTGGCAGATTGACCATCTGGTGACTTTGTGCAGCCTGAACAACCTGGAGCTCAATGCTCTAAAGACAGTGGAGTTGGTGGTGGACTTTAGGAAGAACGCAGCCCCTCCCATCCCCATGACCCTGAGTGACTCTCCAGTCAGCACTGTGGAGTCCTTCCGCTTCCTGGGCACCATCATCAGTCAGGACCTCAAGTGGGAGCTAAACATCAGCTCCCTCACTAAGAAAGAACAACAGAGGATGTACTTCCTGCAGTAGCTGAAGAAATTCTACCTGCCAAAGACAATGATGGTGCACTTCTACACCACCATCATTGAGTCCATCCTCACCTCCTCCATCACCATTCGGTACGCTGCAGCGACTGCCAAGGATAAGGGCAGACTGCAGCGTACCATTCTCTCTGCTGAGAAGGTGATTGGCTGCAGTCTACCTTCCCTCGAGGACCTGTACGCCGCCAGGGCCCTGAGGCGTGCAGGAAAGATTGTGGTTGACTCCTCTCACCCTGGACATGATCTCTTTGAACCACTCCCTTCCAGCAGGAGGCTGCGGTCCATCAGGACCAAAACCTCACACCACAAGAACAGTTTCTTCCCGTCTGCAGCTGGCCTCATCAACAAGGCTGGGACCCCCCTGGGACTTGGACACGAATACCCTCATAACCCCCCCCCCCCTCAAAAGGGAGCTACACGCTATATTAGCAATCTGCACACTGTGAACCCTGAACATCCTCAGCTACTGTTTGCACTAAATGTATAGCTCTCATATTCATATTATTGTACAGTGTACAGTTTTGCATATTCGAGTTATTGTACACTGTACAGTTTTTGCTTTGTTTTACATTTTCTTATTTTACATTTTTTAAGTTCTGTGCTTATTTTGGAACAGCCTGGTGTTGGTTGCACAAAATGTAATTAGCGAATCTGCAGTGGGTAATTGGGGCTTCTCCAATAGAAACTGCAGATGGAACCGATATCTGCTGCTTTCAAATTACCATAAAGAAAGTAAAGGAAAAGCCTTCAGTATAGCTACTCACTATTGTGGATGACAAGGCTGGTAAGAGCTGGGTCTGACTTCACCAAATAAAGTTACCAAAATATAATGGAACACAGATGCGCTGAACTGTTCATCTGCTCTGAGCAGGCGGGCAGGGGCTGCGAAAGATGCACTCATTGTTGACACAAAGATTGTAGTCTATTGGCATCACTACATCACCTCTCTTCCCACTGGGGTGCATGGTAAGTAACCAAGGCACAAAACCGTTGCAGGCGAGGAAATAACGCCAGTGCAGCTGAGGAAAATACTAGTTCACAGCTGCAGAACTGCAGTGCGTTGTTTGCCACCTTTTGACAAAAATAGCTGCAGGGGTTACTGAACCTGCAGTGCACTTCTAATGCCCTGTTATTAAAACATCTTTCAGGAAAATATATGATACAGACTTGTAGGTGTAAGGGTGTTAGGAGAAGCAAATTCCACTGAAACATTTTGATATGTTAAGATAATGGAATTTAGCTGTGTGTGTTTTTAACTTTTTTTTAGGAAGACAAAAATATTCGTTGGGCATCTAGATGGGACTACATCCTGGAGTCAATGCCTCACACTAACATTCAGTGGTTCAGGTAAGACGCACACAAACAAATTCACATAGGTTGATTTCACATTGATTTTGGCTAGGATTTACAGCTCAGATATAATTTCTGGAAAAAAAACTTAAAATAATAAACTCCACTGGATTGCAATGACAACGGTGAATGAAATGACTGTCAGGTGGTTCCTCCCCAACTCAACTTGGGTTTTTCTGTCCGGTACTGACCATGACAGCACAGTGTAATAGTCCCACCATCCCACAGGAATCCTGTCCTATTGGGGGGGGGGCAGTTTTCAGTGACCGCAGGCTTATAGTTTTTTAGACAACAAAGTTTAGACTTCAGTCATCTAAACTATGGTTTAAACTATGGTTTAAAAATGCCTCTGATGTCAAACATTAATTAGTCTGTCCCGTAGTGTCATAATCATTCTCTCAAACCATTGCTCATACCTGGTGTCTATCAGCTGACCCGTTGTCTCCCTGAGACTATCCACAGGAAAATACTGATACTGAAAGAACAAAATTGGTTATACAGCTTTACATAATTTGGCTTTACTGTTTGTTTCTCCCCAGCATAATGAACTCGTTGGTGATTGTGTTGTTCCTGTCTGGAATGGTAGCCATGATCATGCTGCGGACTCTCCATAAAGACATTGCCAGATACAATCAGATGGACTCTGTGGTGAGTACCTGTCTCTGTGGCTGATAGGAACACTTTTGAGCTGAGATGGAGCTTTGTTCAGAAAATTGCTCAAAGGTTCACAGTTACAGCAATCATTAACTAATTTAATTAGTGCCTGAGCACAAATTTCTATTATTATTATTAACAGGGACCCTATTGTGTATCGAGGATTTATTATTAGGGCCCGAGCACGAAGTAGTCCAAGGTGTGTTAAAACAGCTCCAGAGTGCCCCCTACAAATTTTCAAAATCAAAACCACAACAAAATGTGATGTTAATGTATGAAATACACATGGCCGATGCGACATGTCTAAATTTAAAAAAAAGCCTCTTGAAGCCATATCCTAAAACACACAGGAAGGCAGTTACAGTTAGGTTCACAAGTATTTGGACAGTGACACCATTTTTGTACTTTTGACTTTGTACACCATAACAATGGATTTGAATTGAAGCAATCACATTTGAAGAGTAGACTTTTAGCTTTAATTCAAGGGGTTCGACAAAAGTATCACATTAACCGTCTAGGAATTACAGCCATATTTATACAAAGCTCCCCATTTTCAGAGGCTTTGTGTTGTTCTCATCCTTTCTGCTCATCTTATTCTCCAGGAGGATGCCCAGGAGGAGTTTGGGTGGAAGTTAGTCCATGGAGATGTTTTCCGACCTCCCAGGAAGGGAATGCTGCTGTCAGTTTTCCTCGGCTCTGGAACCCAGATCTTCATTATGACCTTTGTCACCCTTTGTATGTCTTTGTTACCTTCATGATTGTTTAGTAGAATTCAAAAACAGTGATATATGCTAAACTAGTACCACCTTATGGTATGCGTGATAGTTTTATTGTGGCTTCAACTAATTGAGAAAAATCAATTTTTCAAGATTTGAAAATGTACAGAGCCCAGGAGTGGCCATAGAGATAAAAATATATTGAGGCCACATTTTACTACATCGAGCGCTCGAAATGCTATGTGTGTGCATAAGATATAACTCGTTCCCACGGTTTGGTTCATTCATGCACACTTCTTGTAAGTATACTCACGGTGTGTAAAGACGCACACAACCCATTCAACAACACCGTTACTCTTAACAGTTACCCTAAATAAAAGAGCTATATGTCAGCTGTTTATATATGGGCTTTTTTAGCCATTACTAGCAGAAAGTGAATTTTTAATTTAAGTTTTTATTCATGGATTATGTGAACCGTTTTCATTGTTCCTTCATCATCATGCCTGTTGATTTAACCAGTGACATCATCACTCAAATCACTCTCCAGTCTTTGCCTGTCTTGGGTTCCTATCTCCGGCGAACCGTGGGGCTCTGATGACTTGTGCTGTTGTTCTCTGGGTTCTTCTGGGAACTCCTGCTGGATATGTGGCTGCTCGCCTCTACAAATGTAAGTGAGATAGAAACGGGAAGTGTTTTTTGTTGGAGGAAAAAAAGAATAAGGTGAAAAGAAGACATTTTTCCAGGTAGGGCTGTAGCTGTTGATCATTTTCATAATCCAGTATTCTGTTGATTATTCTGACAATTAATCAAGTAATACAAGAGTATTTTTTGTGCTGAAGGAAATCAAGGTTGTCTTTTAAAATTATCAATTGCTGTTTTCCTTTAACAAAAACAACAGAATTCATTATTACTATCTACATTTACAGCAGTTGTAAAAGTAGGTTGTGGTGATGCAAATAAATGTGAACATAATTGAGAACAAATTTAATAACATGACAGCTTTCCAGTTTGATTTGATTTCTAAAAATTATTTGTCTTTGTGCTTGGTTAATTGTCAGCTTTTGGAGGAGAGAAGTGGAAGACCAACGTTCTGCTGACAGCCTTCCTCTGTCCTGGGTAAGGCTGGTGCATCTTGCTCAAACACAATAATGGACATTTACTGCATGACAAAGACACAACCACTTGATCCCACTCTCAACCATTAACTCCTTCATCTAACATCCTCTCTGTCTCTGCTCAGGGTGGTATTTGCAGATTTCTTTGTGATGAACTTGATTCTATGGGGTGAAGGGTCTTCAGCAGCCATGCCATTTGGAACTTTGGTAGCCATATTGGCTCTTTGGTTCTGTATCTCAGTCCCACTTACCTTTATTGGAGCATACTTTGGCTTCAAGAAGGCAGTAAGTAAATATAAACACGCTATACTATACATCGATTCATACCCAATACATTCTGTAATTGTTGGTATACATTTCATGCCAGTGGTGGTTTGCATAAAAAGTGTGTTGTCACAATGGCATCAGTTAAGTACAGTAAGTGCACATTAGCAAAAGAATCAAATATGAAAAATAACACAATACTACAGAAATACTAATTGATTTGTTGGAAGAATCCATAGTTTGGGCAAGCATTACTTGTTTTTAAACAGGTCCTGCAATACTGCCATATAGAAGACCCGTCATGCTGGTTTTGTTCTTTAACACAGAACCAATCAACGTTCCTGAAGCAAAAGAGGCATGACATGTGACACAACAGCGTCTAGTGTGACTTATAACATAATGCCAGGTTAGATTGATCTCCTCTGCTCTGCAGGTAACATTTTCTGTTGGTTGGTTAGCTTCTTCTTATTTTTTGAGTTAGCTGCTAATCGCTGCTCACTGCTTTTTAAATCCCCCGGTGGTGGATCTCACACGTAAAATGTCATTAAAATGTCACACCCCTGTCCCGGATTACCAGCTTCTTCTGTTAATGAAAGATGAAATTAGCTCCATATATTATACATTATTTACCAAAACAAGAAAAATGTTTATTCTATTCTTCTATTTCATAACTAGTCAAACCAAAGATAACATTATTTGTTACTGATTGATTTCCCTATTAAATGCTTTGAACTTTTGTATTTCTTTATCAACATAAAGTGTGATTTCAATTAAAGATTTTAATGTCTGCATTGAAGAAAAAAAAGCCGGGGGAAGTAGCTCACTTTTCGCACATGTGCAGAACAAAACAGTGACACTACAGGTGCATCTCAATTAATTACAATATTGTGGAAAAGTTCAATTCAGATAGTGAAACTCATTTTATAGAGATTAAGTACACACAGGGTGAAATATTTCAAGTCTTTATTTCCTTTAATTTTGATGATTATGGCTTACAGCTAATGAAAACCCAGAATTCAGTATCTCAGTGTCACACTCACGGTGTCGCACTCTAATCAGCTGATTAACTCACAATACCTTCAAAGGTTTCCTGAGCCTTTAAGTGGTCTCTCAGTCTGGTTCAGTAGGCTACACAATCATGGAGAAGACTTCTGACTTGACAGTTGTCCAGAAGACATTGTCTTCTCCACAAGGAGGGTAAGCCACAAAAGGTCATTGCTAAAGAAGCTTGCTGTTCACAGAGTGCTGTATCCAAGCATATTCATAGAAGGTTGAGTGGAAGGAAAAAGTGTGGTAGAAAAAGGTGCACAAGCAACAGGGATAACCGCAGCCTTGAGAGGATTGGGAAGCAAAGGCCATTCAAGAATTTGGAGGACATTCACAAGGCGTGGACTGAGGCTGGAGTCAGTACATCAAGAACCACCATGCACAGACGTATCCAGGACATGGGCTACAACTGTCGCATTCCTCGTATCAAGCCACTCCTGAACCAGAGACAATGTCAGAAGTGTCTTACCTGATACTGATAGCGGATTAATTGATCAAAAAGTCTCATCAATGGTTTACTCTGATTTGGATATTCTAATCCTGAAATAAAATACTCAAAACAGGGAAACTCATTAGATTATGCATGTAGAAAACCAACAGTAATGCAATTACCTTTAGGTTTAAAACATCACAAAATACCTGTACTCTAAAGAAAGCAAGCGCAAGGCACAGAGAGACAGATTTGAATCTGCCCGCTGCTTATATTGAAAAAATTAGGTCATCAGTCACATGCTACCTTTGCCCAATGGTAGCTAAAGCCTGGATCCATGGGGTGGGTTTCACAACCAGGTGTGAAATGCAAAGGATCCTGTGTAACTGAGTTCTGTAGTGTTCCATCTTCTGAATGACAGAGGGTGCATGCAGTTTCAACCTGCATTCTGATGGGCTGCGGCCCTACAACATGAACATACTTTTCAGGAGGCCGACAATGTTTGTATTAACAATTCTTTTTTTTATTGGTCTTATGTACTCTTCTACGGAGCCCCTCTGGGGCCACATGGTAGAAAAAAAAAAGTCAATGCGCAATCCGTGCGCACGGTTTTGTAATCCGTGCCCTCCGTTTTGTAATCCGTGCCCTCGGTTTAGCAATCCGTGCACACGGTTTTGCTATTTCTTCCCTCAGTTTAGAAATCCGTGCGCACAGATTTTTCTACACGGCAGCAAATGGAGCGGACCATTACGCAAATGCATTTAGCATTCACGTATTTAAATGAAATGTACATTTTAGATTTATTTCGGTTAAATCATCATGCATTTAGTCTATTTTGCCTTTGGGTAAACGATCAAGCATCGAATATTAATGTTAGATATTAATGCGCGTTAACCAGACCTTGTATCAACATGACAGCTCTGACTGGGCAATAGAAAACACTGGCCGAATAGAATTTATATTTTTATTATATTACCAGGGGACCTCATGTAATTTAGAAATGACCCCCCTTCGCACGAGATAAGCGTGTAGAATGCTCCAAATGCATACATGTGTGTAATGGTCCGCTCCGGTTGCTGCCGTGTAGAAAAAATGCGATCCGTGCGCACGGATTGCACATTGACTTTTTTTTTTCTACACTGTGGCCCCAGAGGGGCTCTGTACTATTCTAATTTTCTGATATACTGAATTTTGGGTTTTCATTAGCTGTAAGCCATAATCACCAAAATTAAAGGAAATAAAGGCTTGAAATACACTGCC
>JAVQJF010051029.1:0-11008 GCA_036023855.1 Gadopsis marmoratus | reverse complement strand
GTAGGACACCTGATCCATCAGTTACGGATGTTTATCTCTTGGTCCATGAGCCACCACAGACGAACAGTGTTACGTCTCAACAAACCTTCGGGCTTGTTAACCATCCGGAGAGATTAGTGTCACAGCAGGCAGCTGTGCTGAGGGAGACCAAGCCTCTGTTCCATTTTAATTTGATGGGTTGCAGTCTATTCCTGCCAGCCAGCGCATGTCTCACCAGAGAATAGGGACAGAAGACGGCCCCAAATGATTCTAAGCTTAATTTACTAATCTTTAATAATTTGAGCCGTTTCAGCTAGTGGTCCTGTTCAGACCTTTTTACATTCTGTGCGATTCTTTTCTCTCCTGAACACGGGCCCCTCTGAAGTGTTTGCAGTGACGCTGCGAAAATGAGGCAATGAAAACAGCTGGAAGGACAGAGCTCAGACAAAGAAGCTGATAACTGAAAAATACACTTCCTCCATTTACACAGTCCAGTGAGACAATACTCGAGCTAATGAAAGAGTGACAGTGAGCTTTCAGTGCCAACGTGACGGCGTTTTGAGGCCTAAAATAGGAACAAGTGACATTTTTAAACTAAACAAAGTGTAAACTGTGGAGAGACCTAAAGATTTGCTGCTGCAAACCTTTTCATTACACTACAAATTGGATTGTGTAGGAGAGGTAGAGGTTCCCCAAACGCTGCATGTGTCCCTGCTCTACTCTTGGTTGGCTGAATAGGTTTGAGAACCACTCGATCAGGACTGAGAGGCAGCAGCAAGGTTCTGTCAGCAGGGTAAAGGACAGATCGCTCATCACTTTTTGCTGAAGAGGATTTTCTGACTGAATTGATACGATGACAGTAGAAAAATCCTTATTTGTTCCTACGTAGGTTCAAGGTAAAGGTATAGATATATGTGAGAAAAGGTGTTTCAGCTGAACTAACGTTTCAACGGCATTCATCTGGGAATCCACACAGTAAAAAGCGAGATGTGAGCCACTGAGGAGTTCAGTCCATTCAGTCCACACCAACTGTGCCTCCGTCCTCAGAACCAGCTGCAGGCCAAACTGTCTTCACCAGGCTGGCTCATATTTGCTGCACAAAAATAGTTTCCAAGGGGGGGGGGCTGCACGAGGATTATTCAGTTTTTATTTATCGCTTCATTGACTTTATTTCATTGACTAATCTGCCTGAACTAAAGACCAGAAAGCTCTTAGTGAGTTTCATCAAATGGAAGTGTTTCTGTTCCAGAACCGCAATTTGAGAACACTGACAAAAAGTGGTGGTTTCAAATTCAAAATAGATAAAATACTCACTCCACAGCAAAAACAGTTTATACTATTGGATTATTATTATTATTCATATTTTTTGTCTGTTCCATCTGCTCATCAGAAACCAAAAACTGATAACTTCATATTTCATGTTTTTTGTTTTCCTAGTTTTGCAGGAATGAGATGGAACATTGTTCTGGCATCGATGTGCTCAACTTGGACTTCGGTGCAGCCAATCAAATCCTGCATAAAGCGGTAACGTCACCTCATCAACACTGTAAACTGAACCAAATGACATTTACTAGAAAACAATGTTGTCGTAGCGATAAAGAGCAAACATATGAACTTGAGTGGACTAACATGGCAAACACAGTAGCTGGTCACACGGTTGCAGAACCAGATACGGTCAATGCTGCCCTTCAGCTGCACTTTGTATCTCAAAGCAAGAGGCAAACAAAGTGCACAGGGATGTACGAACATTCACACTCTGTCCCACACACTGAGGTGAAGACACGTCCGGCTGAGCTGGAAATGGTTCTTATTGGTTGATTTGACATTTCCACTCAAACATCCAAACGCCCTCTTAGCTGTAGGCTGAACGAGCAGAAAGGCCGCAGCTTCTTCGTCATCAGTTCGCTTTGTGTGCAGTTCAGAGTGAATGGATTTTAAAAGTAGCCAACTAAATCTTGAAGGTCAGGACTTTGACAAAGAAAAGCCCTGTAATCTCTCTGCGCTACAGGGGCGGCTAAAAACAGGAGTGGCAGTTCGAACTAGCTGGCCTGCACAACAGCAGCCAAAGATACATCAGAAGAGAGGAATTCACAGAATTCTTTATGAAACCACAGCTAAGAGCAAGAACAGACGCAGTGAGATTAAAACACAATGAAGAAGTCTGTGTGGCAGCCAGAGAGGACGAGCAGCTCGGGGCCTGAAGCGCTATACTGGGCTGCTCCGCACTCAGCTGGCCTCATGTGAGAGTCATGGGGCTGAGCCATTAACGCTGGAAGCCATTTTTCTTTTAAGAAGTTCTCCGGCTGCAGCTACTCAAATATTTTCATCATATTTTCAATATTTTCAACGCTTTTCAACTGTTGAAACGCTGTAACAGTAGTCTAAGCTTAAAGCTTAACTATATAAAGCTATTACAGCTATATATATGTAATATAAAGCTTAAACTGAACATCTTTTGAGTTTCGGACTGCTGGTTGGACAAAACAAGACATGTGATGACATCAAATTGGGCTCTGGGAAGCTAATCAGTTTGATAGCAATGTCTTTATAAAATGAAATTTAATCTGCACCCGCGCGCCTTCATAGTATTGAATTAGGAGATAAACATATAACCCTAGACATGTGAGGCAAAGTCAACAAACAGCCTTTAAATTCACAATTTTTCTATCAGTTTTCTATCATTCATCACAGCTCTGTAGTTTTCTCCATTTTGAGTAACATTGTCAACGACAAACGGTTCTAGTTTAGAATAAAAAAGAGTCTTACACCTAATTTAAATTACATCTCACCATCACAAAATAGACCTTAAACGTGGATGAAACATGAATTGGAAAAATTAAAGCCTCAATATGTTAACACCGAGCACACAGAGCACCATGTGCATAGTTTGGTTGATTCCACAGGTTATGTTTCACTTCTGAGCTGAAGCTTCCACAGAGGAAACGGTGACTGTGCAGGCGATAGAATCATCAGCTCACAACACCCCCACTGTGTGACCATGACACTCCACGACCCACCCAGTCACCTTAGACACACATACAGGTACGCAGCATTATGTCAACTCTAACTGATATGTGGAGCAAATATTTCTGCATTAGCGTTATTAATGACATCGTTCAATGGTGAGATTCAGTGGAAAGGTTTAGTGTTTTATTTACTTTGCTTCTAGTTCCCACTTAGCGGGTGACATTGTGTAAGAGGAAGCTGATAACATGCAATGTGAGGAAATGCTAATGACACGCCTGTTGTCTTGAGATAAGGTCATGTGTATTTATCTTGATACTGTATCAAACAAGTAAGTTTGAGAACCTGTGAATGCTGCAGGATCCACGGTGGCAGACTGTGTGCAGCCTTAGATCTCCTTTCATTAGACACTTTGAAGGAGGCTGATTATATAACATTAATATAACGCCTTCCTGTTGCAGCGACTGCTCTGACGCTCCCACAGATCCAACTTTCTGTCCAATCAGCTGAGCGATAGTGGCATTTCAGACGTAACAATACTGGGCCTGCTGAAGTAGCGAGTGAACAGTTACTGTGGCATCATTGTGTTTAGTAGGTTTTTCAATGAGCAAAGAAGAATGTATTAAAAGAGAAATGAACACCAGGACTTCGATGGCAGAGGACACAAGACAGGATGGAGAAAAGACAAGACCATGATCTGGGTCATGATCTGGCTGCAGGACTGGGCTGCACCAGCTACTCGTAAATTGTTTTTGTGTAAAGTCCTTTCAAACTTCTTAGTAACTACCAACTCATCTCCTAAAAGAGATTTGCAGAATCTGGTTGAGCCATGAGAACTTTAGGAACGTCTCAGCTTGTAAAGACTTTGTGTGTGTAAATAGGTTGCTAGGAAACTCAAGCGCTGTCCTGACTTCTCCTGTCAGGAATATACCATGATATTCCACAAATGATGGTAAAGGTGGAGGAGAGCTTTGATAGAATACTGATTGTTGCAGAGAGAGAGAGGGAGGGAGCTGCACTGCTCATATCCAATACAATAAATCGTATTCCAACAGAATCCCTTGTAAAATAGATAGTTCCTATTTATATTTATCATTTTTCTGACCTGTGCCTGGACAGCTGATACAAAGTGCAGCTCTGTGGTTTCTCCAAGAGAGGCAGACTTGCTGTGCAGTGGCCTTGTTTTTACAGGTTCTTTGCAGTTAGTTATTAAAAGACAGAATTAAACTACGATTTTTATTTTTCACTTGTTTGATTTTAGCCTCCCTCTCTCCTATCACGTGTCCGACGTGTGTTTTGGACCGGATGTGGTCATGCCTGGGAACAGCAGATAGATGCTGTCTGGTTTGGGAATCTGGGCCTGCTCTTCAGAATCCCTCCTGGACCACCACAGCCTTTTCTAAAGCAGCATCAGCACAGTGAAGCCAGCAGCCTCGTTCACAGACGTTCAATCGGTGTTTGGCTTTTTCGAGGTTACAGCCTGAAGCCAAGCTGCAGCAGAGAGCCTTAAACCTGGATTATACCCCCAATGGCTCCATGGACAGCTGCGGACACCACGGACACGTAGTGGTTCTCTCGTCTGATTGGAGGACACGTTCCACACAATGTCCCTCCATGAACTGTGGCACATTTGATTGTCTTTATATTGTTTTAAAGATGAACTGTAGAGATGCATGTGGCAACAGGTCTCTTCACACAGCATCCATTTTAGTTTTCCAGCGCAAGCACTGTTGGCGCTCTTGAAGTGTCGTTGGCAGGTCACAAACGATTGGAGGCACGTGGGTGTCTACATGTGCGCCCTCTCATGGACCCTCGCGCACTCGCTGACGTGGAAAGTATAATTTGGGCTTTATGATGCAGTAGTAGATTCAGTGTGTGCTCGGGTTTGGCCATGTGGACCGTGGGCGCTGTTACAGTCTCATAGCTGGGCTCTGTGACAGGCTGCCAGGTAGCGCTGGGTGCATTTAATGGAATAAGGACTTTCACTGGCACTAACAGATTCCCCACGTGCACACCAGGGGTGGCTCAAAGCCACGCGCACACACAGGCAGGATGACTGGTGAGCGACACAGGCAGGGATAGAAGCCTATATCTTTAAGCACTGGCCACACGGGCCACCACGCCCGTACATTTGGTGGCCAAAATGTAAAATTATGTAAAAACAATCCAGAAAAGGCCATTTAAAGCAGCTTATGAAAGTCTTCCTTAACTTTTGCACCTCAATAAATGAAAAGACATTAACAGAATTAAAATATATTGTTATAATAATATATAATGGTACATGTATTCTCTCACAGTCTATTTTTACTTCCTAAGGAATCCGGATGTTTAAAAGTAACTTTTTGTGGCCCCGGGCCGTAGGGTCATGGTTCATGTGGAACCCTGTGCAGGTACTGTAAGTTAGCCTGGATTCCATCGCTGCCTAAACTATACAACAGGCAGACTATACAGTTCAATTAAAAAAGAATCAACATGTCAGCTATCAGCAAGTGACTCAAAAAAAATGTTTGTAACCGATGGGCTCCTAGATTAATATCCCAGCCAGATGACGAGGGCGGTCATGTGCAGCCACTAAAGAGCTCTGCCTAGGACCATATGGGCTAATAAGAGAATGGCCATTTCTGTCACTAAGACCAATCATGGAAAAAGCTTTGGGTCTTAAACAGATGGAATTGACTGCTTCACCATTGGAGCTGGGGGCCATCTGGGACTCCCACTGCTGAGACGTATTACCTTAAACTCCCCCATCCTCGGCCTTCCTATGTCAAACAGCTACTGTTTTATG
Organism: Gadopsis marmoratus; assembly: GCA_036023855.1. Lineage (NCBI taxonomy): Eukaryota > Metazoa > Chordata > Actinopteri > Centrarchiformes > Percichthyidae > Gadopsis > Gadopsis marmoratus. Next base: position 5,280 of record JAVQJF010051029.1, on the reverse strand, counting down.
CACTAACACCTTCTTATAACGCTTCTTACAATATCCAGTTTCCTTATTGTCTGTATTCATGAACAGACAACAAGCCACACAAATAAAGCCAACACAGTTTTCATTCAGTACAGTAGAGCTAAAGCAAATAGTTGATCAACAGAACAGTATTTTCAGGATGGATAGATCATTTAATTCACCTTCTCTACTTCCAGCCTCCATTATGAACATGCTGCTGTTCCCTGTTTTACGTCCCTGCAAACTGAATATTGGGGTTTTTGGTCAGACAAAACAAGACATTTGACTTTCTTCGTAGGGAAATACATGAAATTATTGATAGTTGCAGCCTTAAGAACGCTGCTATTGTAATTGCCTGGACGTTAGGAAAGTGATCTGCGGAGCTCTACAGTCCAAGCATGTTGCTCTCCACTGTTTAATATCAACTATATTTAATATATTATATATATATAATAAATATTTTATATCAGTGGAATAGCAGAATGGACATAAAAAGGTTGATTATTATTTTAAAAATGGAAGAAGAAAAGTCAAAGCATTGATTGTGCTCCTTCTTCCTCTTGATATCCGCTTTTTCCAGTCTGAATCATGGTGGACAATGTCTTTACTGAGCAGGGGAAGCGATGTCTTGAGGTTTTTTCCTGGAGCCTGAACATGGCCCTGTGCAGGCCCAGGGAGAAGCTGAGGGGCCTACAGAGAGGCACCGATCCACATCTCAGTCCAGAAGCTGCTCACCATACACTCCACACTGCTTCAGTTCATCTCACCAGCAGAGACGGACCACACACTGGGATAATGTGACACAACCTCCCACAGAAAAATAAAATTCAGTTTCAGCTGAATAAAGAAAGAAAGCTGAGCTTTCTCACAATGAATAAATGCCTTTTCGTGCATTTGATGATGGTGGTAGTCCAGGTAAAAGAGTCACAACAAACCAGAAAAGAGCCGAGCATGGGTAGACAAAGGCCAGTTTAAAGCCAAGGCTTTCATCTGGAGAGGCCTCATGAATGGAATTCCCCCACTGAGTTCAGAGGGCTCAACCAGGGAACTGTTGGGCAAGAGTCAGCCGGGAGAACGGCAACCCCTTCATCAGTTATTACACTGATTAACCAGCAGACCAGAACAATGACCCTGCTGTATGGAGTCATGGGAGTGCCATAAAAAAGACGTGGCAATATGAAGACCAATAAAAGAATAAATAAATGTCGATATATAAAGTCAAATCATTATGTTTACTTATGCTTTTGCTATTCCTTTTAGGACCAAGGTGTCAATCAACTGGCTTGACACTGATTGGCTGAGCAATCAAATCATGCACACATGAATCCTGCTGTGGCGGGAGTTGTTTAACACGGACAACAGGAAGTAGACATCACGCAGACTTGCGCAGTGTGAATGTGGTAGCCGTTTGTTTGAATCAGGGAACCTGGAGGAACATTACAAAGCTGACTATGTATTTGTGAGGATGGTGGAAGATGTCATGGAGATCAAATGTCTGACCAATACAGACACTGACAGACATGACAGCCGTTGCCACTGTTGCCGATTACGGCATGTAGGGAAAAAAAAAGGTCTCAGGAAATTAGAAATATCGCAAATCCTTTTCTTCCCTCCCCGATTCAAACCGCTTCTAAATCTGTGTCGCGTCTTCAATTTACGGCGGTTGGCATCCAGCCTTTGCATCGCGTCTACTTCCTGTTGTCCTGCTAAAACGCTCCCGCCACAGCAGGATTCATGTGTGCATGAATTGATTAGTCAGCCATGGCGGGAAGGCCCGCCCAGAGCTAGTTGATTGACAGCTTGGCCATTCGATTAATAGCAAAAGCAATAAGGGAAAGGCAAAAGGAAAAATAATGATTTGCCTTCATACATCCACATTTATTTATTCTTTTATTTATTTGTCTTTATATTTCCTCATGTATTGTCTTATTATTTCCTAGAGTCTTTTATATGGCACTCCTACCACTCCATAAGGACACGTTGCTTTGAGAAAACACAGATTAAGATCTATAACTCTGTTCAGGCTCATAGCAAGAACCGCTGGAACTGCATTCGATCTGTCTTAGTGCTGAAGCATTCATTCCTCCAATGAATGAACCACAATTTGAGTCATCGATAAATCATTTCAGTGATATAAATAAGCAAAAATGCTAAACGTTTGCTTCTCAAATGTGAGGATTTGCAGGAACAGACCGTTAATCTGTTGCCCCAGTGCATGCTGGGAAACTAATACAGGGCAGAGCTTCAGAGCAAGTTAGACCAACACATGATTAAGCAGCACTTTGTCATTATTACATCAATCTCTGAACCCATTTCCTAACAACTGGTATATCCAGATAACAGATATCCGGGTCATCACTTCCTCTTCCTGGGGCCAGTCAGTGTTTACAGTCTCAGAACCCACCGGCTGTCGTCCGACGATGATCTGAATACATATCTATTTTACAAAAGCTAATGAAAAGCTGATCTGTAGGCTGATCAATACGAGTCCGACTGCAAACGGAGCCCAGAACGCTTCCGATACCAAAATCTGGCCGACTATGCAGCTGTTACCAGTAAAGCTAACACAACGTTTGTCACGATAATATTTGATAACATTGAATAAGGTATAATATACCATGAATGTAATATCTTAATAAATGTGAGCTGAACTGGTCAACTCATATATATTGTTTATATATAATTTACAGAAACAAAAAACATTTAAACAGCGATCGCAGCCTAATGAGCACTGTAACGGTCACTGCAGCTCTCCCAGAACGGACCGATACCAACACTAATGCAAGAAACAGAGCTGATGATGATTTGCACAATACACGCCGCTAAACTAAATGAAAGAAAAACTTAGCAGCACATGGGATGAAAGTCAGAGAACATCGAATGAACTTTGACATCACGGAAGGTAAGTCTGGAAATGACCAGAGGTAAATAAATGGTGAATTATACTAAAGAGGGAGAGAAACAGACATCTCCGCTGTGAGCGTGCTGACAGCAAACAGTAAGACGTGTCGGTATACTTGAACTTGAACATGTCGGCTTGTCTGCCAACTACAACGCTTTCATGTCGCCCTGCGGCGGCTAATCTCATCCACAATGTCAGGTCATGTGATGCAAAGACACACACACACACACACACACACACACACACACTGTTACTTTGGACAAAAGAGTCCTTAGAATGTGACGTCTGTGGGTCAGTTTAGCCTACAGGGTGGAGGGCCTCTCCGCTAATAATGAGCCTTTACAGAAACCCTAGCTGTTCAGGGGGGGGGAATGACCCAGAGATAAATCAGATAATAAGGTTTTTGATCTGAGGGCAATGCTTTTACTCACCTTCTAGGTGTGTGAGTTGTCTTCGCTCACACACCTAGAAAGGTTCGGCCAACACATGCCAACCCCATAATCAGCATCAGCACACATTTCTTTATTATAATATCGTCTCACATTTAATTGCCCCTTTATATATTATACGTATGCTTCTTGACTCGCAGTGCCAAAGCAGATTGATGTGAAACCTACAAAACCTGATTCAAATTGATGTGTGATGGTGCTGATGGTGTTGATGGTGTGATGGTGCTGATGGTGCTGATGGTGCTAATGGTGCTGATGGTGTGATGGTGTTGATGGTGTGATGGTGTGATGGTGCTGATGGTGTGATGGTGCTGATGGTGTGATGGTGTGATGGTGCTGATGGTGTGATGGTGCTGATGGTGCTGATGGTGCTAATGGTGCTGATGGTGTGATGGTGCTGATGGTGCTGATGGTGCTGATGGTGTGATGGTGTTGATGGTGCTGATGGTGCTGATGGTGCTGATGGCAGCAGCAGAGAATCACTTCGTCGCTGGTTGACAGGAAGCTGACGGAGGAGCAGCCCAACAGGAAGTGAGCTGCTCCGTGTTCCAGTGTCAGTCGTCCCATTTAGAAATCGACCTCATGTTGCAGAAAAGGGCCATTTCACAATTTCTTTTTGTGAAAAGGTCCTTTCAACAGGTCCTTCCTCCCTGCTGCAGTCTGCACAGCTGCCAGCAGCAATGTGTAATACCAACATGCATCATGTGCAATAATGTAAATTCTGTAGTTTCTTTTCTATATTTACCTTTTATTTGTCCTCTGCATGCTATACTTATTTACTTATTTACTACTAGTTGCTCTGTTTTGCTGCTTTATTTTCCCCACTGAGACACTAATTAAGGACTTTCTTATCTTATCTCATCTCTTTTATCAAGTTTTGCACAGAACTCTGACTTAACCCGGAATACTGGTTCTGACTTACCTTCCGAGCTCTTTCCCGGGGATGATGGAGTAGTGCTCGGTGAAAAGTCCGTAGCTGATGGTGGTTTTGATTTCGGACAACAAGCCCCTGGCGCTGAAGCCCAGTGGCTGCTGGATCCGGTTCGGCGGCTGCTGGATCCGGTTCGGCGGCTGCTGGTCCGGGCTCGGCGGCTGCTGGATCCGGTTCGGCAGCTGCTTGTCCTGGCTCTGCGGCTGCTGGATCCGGCTCGGCGGCTGCTGGTCCGGGCTCGGCGGCTGCTGGATCTGGCTCGGTTCGGCTGCCGGACTCTGCTGCTGGACGCGGGCTCGGCTCCTCGAGTCCCCGGCGCGGGGACATTCGGGGATCATGGCGTCGTTGAACTGGAGCGGTTCGGCTCGAAAACTCTCCCAAACCCTGGTGTTAAACAGCTGAACTGCTTCAAAGCATCATGGTTTAATACTGAACCACGAACCGCAGAGGACGCGCATCCTGATCCGGGTCTTCGGGCTGGAACTTCGTCGACTTCTCGGCTGTGAGCGCGACCTGCGAGTCTCCCCTGACAACCCGAACTGGTGCTGTGCTTGCAGTTGCCATGGGAACTCGTGTTGATTGACAGACGGGCTGGCCAGTTGGATGGAGCGCAGTGCATTTCAAGAGTTTTATTATTTAGTTTTGTATTATTACAATTATTGCAGTCACTGCATTCATTTATTTACTTTTCAGAGCTTTTCTAAAATATTTATTATGTTTTCTGATCCTCCTGGAAACGAGGATTGGACTGAGTTCCACCTCCTGCTGCTCAACGAGGCTTGTTGTATTCTAAACTAATATTCTATTAATAATGAAGTGGCACTTCACACTCATCACTTTCACCATAAAGAAGGGTATATCTGTCATTTGTTTTACAAATTCTACAATATCATATATGAACTTGTTCTATTTAGGTTTTTCTAAAGGTATTTATAATAAGGAAAGTATGGTACTGTGAACCACACACATTGTTGTCACTGCTCATGTAGCTGAGGTCGTGT